>JABFFE010000816.1:0-25709 GCA_013623625.1 Fusarium setosum | reverse complement strand
TTTTATATAAAATAAAGCTATGTATATTTCTTTAATTTTTAATTTTTAAATATTTTTAATCTTAGGATAATATTACCTTAGGATTTATTAAATTTTAGACTACTTGGTCTAAATTTATAATATCTATAGTCTAAGGATGACCTAAGCGGTAGTCATGGTGTCTGTTTTTCTAATTGTGATATGACTAGAAGTTGACTTATCAAGTCCAACAACGCCAAATCGGGGCGCGTAGATATGCCCTATATGTCAGTTAAAGCCGGATGACGTGGAAGGTCTCGTCCAGGTAATTAGTCAACAATACCCTCTGGAGAAGTTCATATCATGCCTACAACCAGAACATCACTAATCTCGACGAGCTCTCCAAGCGGTACATGATACCGTAGTGCCCCGAGCTTAGACTTTACGAGGCCGTGGGCACGACCCTGCTTCATCTAGTCGATGATGAGATTATTCTTTTGTGGATGATTTTATTATGCTAGCCATAGGTAGCCTTCGTCAGCACGATGATAAGATTATTTACCAAGTCACCAGGCCTTGTCATGCTAACGCGGCATAGATGTACACCGCATTATCAAGGGACTGAACTCACCTGGGCCATATGATCCTCACAAATGGAATGGGCACTGGCTAGACAAAGACCTTCCTTACGATTTTGTTGCTCCACGTTAAGATGATAGAGAAGGAGGATCCAAAGTACGACAACTACGCATCGACCATCATACACGATGCCCGCGTAGAGCCAGATTCCCGCCGCAAGATTGACACAACAGAAATACACGAGCAAGCATACATAGTTTCTACACAGTCTGGGGGTTTCAAATCAGGTATAGCCACCACCTATCGGCTCCTCACATCAACGCTTTCCTAAGAGCATCAATATTCCTCAGAGGCTCCCAAAAGAACCGCCCTCTAGCCAATGACCTAAACACTTAAGCCATGGATGTCAGGTGTGTCCACGACGTCTCCATGTCACCATCTCTCAGCTCTTCTCCAGCCTCCTCATCTGATTGTCTCGCACTAACCTGACTACCTCGAGTAATCGACAGAAAGCAGACCTCATACCATCCGGGATCGTAGAACGCGCCTCAAAGATCTCGCAAGCAGTCTCTCCATAACTATTCTTGGCGTCCACGTCAAGGCCTTCAAGTTTAAAGCTGGCTATCGTCTCGAATGTTGTTTGATCCCCAGAATGAGCGGCGTAATGGAGAAGTGTGCCGAATGTATCCATAAACAGGTAGTCAGCGCCCAGTTCGAGAAGGCGACGCTGCGCGCCGTGGGAATTATTCAGGATAGCCACGGTCAATGGTGACCTCCCATATCCGTCCCACGCATCAATGTCTGCCCCGTTGTCTTGCAGGAGCTGAAGTGCCTGAACTGAATTGTACTGCGCCGCAAATGAAAGCGGCGTTGACCCATATCCAATAGTCCGGCAATCAATCTGTGCTCCCGCTGATAATAACCTTTTAATCACTGCTATCTTGTCCGTTTGGGCTGCCAAATGCAGGGCACTGATCCCTTCTCTGTCAGCCATGTCAACGTCTGCATCTGCTCCTAGAAGCAGTTCCGCTAGCTCCGCAGAGCATGATGGCGGTAATGATTCATTTCCTGCCAAGAGCATCAAGGCTGTACGACTGTCTGTCGAGGTCTCGTCTACGGCCGCGCCGGAGTCAATGAGAACCCTCGCATGCTGTATGTCGCCGCGTTTGACGGCATACATCAATGGCGTATACCCAAACCTGTCTCGTGCGTTGATCTGGTTGAGTATATCTGAACTCCGGCTTTGCAACGTCGCAGCTAGATTGACGTGGCAGAGTCCTACTACAATTTCGTGAACAAATGGCAGACCTAGATCGTCCATACACGTCGACAAGGATAAGGCTTGTTTAACCTCGTCACAAAATTCTGGTGGGATAGCTCGGGAAAGAATCTTCCCTGCGGCCCTATATCGTGCTGATAGACCGTAGTCGTCTTCTTGGTCTGGATCTGCCCCGGCCCGGATCAGGGCTCGGATGATTTCAATCTTTGTGCTCCAAGGCTGGGTCCCGTGAAGGGCCATGGACAAGACAGACCAGTCCCCATTGTGATCCACATCACGGACAACGGCGGGTTTCGTCTGAAGAATATTCCGGATAGTACTGAGGTGTCCCATCTGGACTTGATATAGAATATTCTCCTTGGACGCGCGGTATTCGATTCGATGACGTGGCACCAGTGACAAGGTCAAGTTTCCAGCCATAGAGGCTTCCACCAACACCTGTAAGGCATAGTTGACAAACCACAATGGAACGCCATATGTAAGCCTTAGACGGACGTAGCGATCGTTGGAGCATTCCTCCTGATTGCAACCTGAAGAAGACACCGGGGATCCCGCATAGCCAATGAAGAAAGAACCAAAGACTGCGTCAAGTGCTCGAGGAAGTCTCCAGGAGAAGCGAGAACTCGCTGGAGCATGGCACCTGCATGAGCAGTTGGCCTGGCATCGAGATCGCATCATCCCCAGCGAGATGGAAAAGCACGAATTAAGGAACCCGGGGTGAGGGAGCTCCTGTACTGCGCGACTGGTGTTTTGAGTGACAGCTCTTCCTGTTCCGCTATCTTGAGTATCTGGTATATCGGACGGCAACCGTATGAGGGTGGTGGTGTCCTGCTGAGACGTCTCTGTTTCAATCCGGGCCAGGGCTTGGTTGGATCTTAGGGTGTCCTGGATTGCCGATAGCTGGTCACTGACTGACTGATACCATCCGCATGGGAGGCCTGGCATTCCCGCCCGAATGGCATGAAGTATTGTAGCTGTTTCTGCATGACGCTGGCTGGCCGTATGCTCGGCTGATATGAACTGGTCAATCACTGTCTGCGAGGCCGTATCCAACTGCTGAGTGGCCGCGTCGTGATAGTGTTGAATGCCAACACGAACATCTCGCAGCTCCAATTGGATCCGGGTCGAGGCCGAGCTAAATTATCACGTTAAAAATGGTTCTAGATACCCAAGGATAACTTACCCGTTTTGCACTGCTAGTAGCTCACTGATTCGTAATCTCACTTCTTTAAGCTGACTCTGCAGTTCTGAAGCGTGCGACTTTTCCAGACACCACTTGATCCTCTGAAGCGTTGGTGTCTCTTCCGTGAGCTTCTGTACCAACAGATCTACATCGTCTAGAATGACCTTTGCGTTGCCTAGCTGCGCTTCTAGCTCGACGAGAGTAGCTGCGCCCGTAGGTGTGTGAAGCCCAGACGCCTCTAAGTCATACCGCAGATCTTCAACGCAGGCCAGAACAGCCTTGATGTCTTGGACTTCCTTGTGCAAGGCCTTGATGAGGACAGGTGCCTTCCTTAGTTGAGATTGCAAGTTGTACAAGGCTTTTGATGTTCGGCAGGCGGCGTCGCAGAGACTAACTACGGAGGCTATCAGGGAGATGGCATCTGCCATGGCGATGATCGAGGTCGTATCTCCGGACTGACGACAGATGAGGAATGAGACGCTATCAGGCTCTATAGATTTATAGGTTGAAATCTTCCCCTCTTTCAACCTGCTGGGCAGCCTGACAGGCGGATCTCCCACCCCCGCCTCACTATTCTCCGCCTTAGAGTCCGCCAATTGACCGCAGATGGTTGTTCCGTCACTTGCAGTGAAATGCACAAAATGAGCGACGTTGTGGAACCCGCATTCATGGTTTCTAGATCGCCTAGGCGCATGTGTCCATGCCTGAGTGGTTGTGTGATCGCCCATCAAGTACGGAAAGCCTCACCCCTCATCAACACGAGGCGGCGTCTGCTCTACAAGCCGGTCATGAGGTCATGAGAACATGAAAAGTGCAAGTATGCCTGGAATCTACGGACGGTGACAAGGCATTCTCCCAGGCTGCCACAATCAGGCTCCCGATCTAAGCAATATGCATCTGCACTTTCGGTTATCTTACTCGCATATTACACCGCCATGTCCATCGTCACTCTTTAATCAGGCGACAACTCTTGTCTCAGAGACTGAGTGTCGGGATGAACGCGGTGTGACTGCCTCCGCGCTTGTCCTTGGAGCTTCAATCGTAGACAAGAGTGACGCGACAGGTCGAGCACACAGACAGGATTTCGCTCCTCCAAAACCAAGAAATCTTGGCCCAATCCTCGATCCTTAGGATAACATCATCTTATCCTTTACCTAATATTACCTAATTCCAGACTAACTTTACCTAAACTTATGATAATTATTGTCCAAGAATGATCTAAGGCTATGCCGGTTTGGCCATCTACGGCTGTCTTGAAGCCAACAACATGGGATGCGTCATCAACCAATCACTGTTTTGTTGTAGCGAATAATGTTTTCATTTCCTGATGTGTTTCCTCTGATCTACCTGAGAGTTCGAGCAACATGAACAGTAACCACATGTAAGCGGACAATGTTGGAACTTTCGAACTCCGTATCCTGCAGAGACATCTTTTCCTGCAGAGGCAATTCGTCTTTGTTGAGGTTGAAAGACGCCACTGCGGGATCAGATATGAATCCGTATCACTTGGCGGAGCTTTTGGGCAGTTTGCGTTTGTTCTTGGCCTGACCCGGCACGTCGCGCGATCGTCGGAACTTGAAGTATTGGTAAACGGTCCATGCCATCTGCCAGTTGTTGTGGGCATGCCCCCAAATGGTGTTTGGTCCTTCTGCTGAATGTTCTGGAAAGCGCTCAGGGAAAGACGTGAGGAGCCGATAGATGGTGGCCACATGTGACCGGACAATGTCCACATCCTCGAGACTAGTTTCGTCCAGTTGTTCAATTGGGACAAGCTTATCGACCAAGTCTTTGCGCAAGAGGACGCCGGGGGTGCTGTCAAGGACGGACCGGAGTGTGGACGAGTTCCGGTTCGCGTCGACAATTCCTTTGACGATGGTTGCATTGGACATCGTCGTACCCTTCTTTCTGTCGTAGAGCCTGTACAAGTCGTAAACGACTCGAGTAACTATCGCGACCATCAGTAAATGTCCAACAGCAAGAATGTATCAATTCGCGGGGTGCCAAGGGTACAGGGATACTTGCCGTCACGATCAACCCACGCATTGAGTTGATGCAAGTTCTGTAGACCTACAAGGCCGGCGGCCCATGGGGAGGAGTCGCTGGCTTCATGGTTCAAGAAGGTTACGCCGCTCAAACGTGTACTCCCTGTGTCTGTGTGGGTCTTGATGAGCTCGGCCATCTTCTTGCTCAGCCCGTTCCTGTCAACCTGGGGGCGTTGGAACGGACTAAGCTCCGCAAAGTAGTCCATCTGGCACCCACTAGGCCATGGCATGCCCAACATCTAATCAGCTTTGCTCAGCTTGTTCCCGTCATCCGTTGCCGGTAATGGCCGGATTTGGAGTGGGCGAAGCCCTGTCCCAGGCGAGGACAAGGGCGGTAGATCTCTCAGGGGCGTATCAATGTCCCCGTCGCCCAATGGCTCCGTATCCATTGGCTCGGGGACCGCTGGATTGGGAGTCGGGCTGGACTCTTCCTCGTCGAGTTTGGCCCGCTTTTCAGGACTTGCCCCTGAGGGCTCATCTGCGGGACGTTTGGACCAGTCGCCGGAAATTGGATAGAGGTGGCGCTTTCAGATGGTAGATGAAGAGGAAGTTCGTTTGCCGCGTCGGCAGATGAAAAGAGAGAGAGAACGGCTTGGGGCCCGCGGGCTGGGATGGGAGGCATCACGAGGGCTGATCGTATAGACGGCTCGAGGATGGATGTTGCCGAGGCTGATCAAAGGCGGGCCAAGCTTGCGCAGTCCGGGGTAAGGTGACACTTTCAATTCGGCGAGTGGGAAGACTAGCGCGCAGACAGATCGACAGCGAGATTCAGCGACGAAATAGAAGAGGACAAGACCGTGTGTTCGTCAAGGGTGCAGTAGCTGCAGGGGCCAGTCGCGCGCTTTCGAGCGCGTGGTTGCAGACTTGTAAGTCGAATAGAAGCGCGGCAGACCTGTTAGCAGAAGTGCAGGAGTTCATGTTTGCCGGAGGAGCAGAGTGGTGGACTTGCAAGTCCAGGGGCAGGGTTGCAGACTTGTAAGTCCAGGAGTGGGGCTCTAGACTTGTATGTTCAAAGGCGAGCTCGAGGACTCAGGATGTAGTATTTTATAGACCGAAAATCACGTGTGTCAGAAGTGATTCAGAGGTGCTGTTGGTGCTAATTCGTCCAAATCTCGAGCTGTGAGTCCGAACATCGAGTGGGGATTTTCTTGCTTGACGAGGAATGCAAGTGTCGATTGTCCAGATTCCATTTGTTCGTGTAGTTGAGCAGTGGGAGTTGCATGTCGATGACTTTGAAACCGGAGGTATCTCTTCGGGCCCGGTCGAAGGGAGTAGGGTTGTAGCAGCAGGAGTTCAGACTTGTAAGTTGAAGCGTGGGAGGAAGATGCAAGAGAGTCCGCGAGTTCTGTAGGGAAACCCCGATGGCTAGCTCTGGCAGTGCACGGTGGAGCATCCGTTTGTCAGCCATGCTTTTGGTGGCAGGGTTTCAGACTTATAAGTTGGCATCAGCGAGCAAACACCGGCCGAGAGCTGAGTGCTCAAGGGTAACCCAACTGGCCATGGAGTTTGGAATACTTGTTGATCACATTATTTTGCGTAACATAGCTTGTCTTGTTGATTTCCGTACCGTAGACGCTTTATTTCGGACGCGTGCATTATTTCTCGAAGAGAACCAAGCATTTCGGTAATATCTCTGCTCAAACCTGAGCGAGGTCAGGCAAAACACATCAACAAACAGACATATTGTATCGCAGCCACACATGTCGTCTGTCCTCTAATTTTCCGTCCTAGCTGGTAACTATGTCACTGCACTTTTCGCTGTACTAATGTGGCATGCTGTCGCGGGGACTTGCTTGCATCCGGCACTTTCATAGCGTCGTACATCTATCTACCGACTTCCCGGTCGTTTTTAAAGACGAATCAAGTGGCTTCCAAAGGCCAAGTTTGTAACAATTATTCAACGAAAGATTGCAGCTTGATCCATATCAATACTCGTGCCAAGATGCCAAAATGACCCGAGACTTGGGCAGTTACGTAGACGTCTTTCTGTGGATCGTCATCCGCAGATGCAAGCACTGCCCCGTTTTCCCCAGTAACATTTTCGTATCCATCCCTAATAACGGAAAGACATCACCCCCTGGCACTGGATATCCGGATATTCGCAAATCACATACGACAACCGCCCTACCAAACCCCTGTCTCGTCCAATAAAACTCCCCCGGTCGTCAGCACCTTGGCTCCCATTCACCTGCCACATTTCCATTTGCCAGTCCGGGGTCTCGGCCGGGAGCACGGGTTGTGGGAACAGTCCGTCCGTTGAATCTCCGTGGTGGTGTGAGTGTCGTCGGTGGCCGTGGCTCCTCGGGACTTGACTTGAATTCCGCTCCGCTGAAGAAGGGAGGGTAAGCTTATGCTTGCAGTGACGACAACTCCGCATTGTTTATTACAAGGGCCTAAAGGGGACCTATCGGGCGCCAAGCATTTGTGTTGAGTGGTTTAGTACAGGTTGCCCTGAACAGGATGCTCCCCTGTTCTCCCACACAACCTGGATATCGAGATCTTGATATACCTGTGCAAATGTTTAACAGCATGAATTAACTAGAATTTTCTAAAGACTGTAGATATTGTCTTGTGTCCAACATGCTTGTCAACTGCATTACATTCAGGACCGCTCATTTGAAGTTAACAAGAAGCGACGGGCTAAACGCGGATAATGTTAAGCGAGCTGAAAATAGACAACCAGCTATACGTATCTCAGCCTTCGGGAAACGGGACGCTTCTGGTTCCCGTCGTAAATGTCGACTCCGAGGCCAATTAAAGAACGGTGGGCTATGGGGAGACAATCGTCGATTAAGCTCGTGGCATTGCAGCTCGAGTGGCGCCATGCAACCCATCAAAGTGACGCTACGCGTTGATCTCACGACAGCAAACTGGTCATGCGTTGACAGGGGTGACCCCCTGGCATCCTTCAAAAGGCGGGCTGCGCAGCGATTGGTTCGTATTCAGCCCAACCTGGACGACCCCGGGCGTGAAGGGGGGCCAGATCTGTCCGACTACCTCCAAGTCCCCCGAAATTTCGCTTTTGCGGATTTCGGTTCTTCTTTGCCTTGCGAGCTCCGACGTGGTGCACAGTGGGAACGGGTTATCGTCATATTCTCTCGTAACACGGTCCAAAGAGTTATATACTGCGAATATCTCGTTGTATTTGAACTTGTTTTTTGTTTTGTAGGGATTGTTCATTATCGTATGCTATCATCCTCTGGTCCAGCTTTTTCCTCGACGTGGTTGGTGAGCCACTGTCGACGACGGCCATCTCAAGGGCAAAGGGGGATTATCTGGGGGTATCGTTGGAATATAGAAGCCTGCTCATTAGACGCCCTTCTGGAATGCCGCTCCGGCGGACTAGTCGAGAATTGAGCTCCTGATGAGATAAAGAAGTAGATGGTCGATGTCCTGATGCCGGATCGGAATGTCGACCGCAACATCAGACCCGTAGTCATGTTGACGAGGTGCAAAGCGTAGACAGTCTTGCACTGCCAGTCAAGCAAAGTACCAGGGCTGCAGATAAAGTCCAAATAGAATCCGTTCTGTTGATAGTCATCGCTCCGTTACTTTGCCGCCGTCGAATATGGCTCTGGGCTTGATCCTCTCTTGATCTCATCAGCGTCGTTGGAGCTGACGGGCGACTGCTCGCATTGCTCGGGCGGGCTGCTCTCAGGAGTTGGAAGTCGAATACAAGTGCAATGCCTCAACAGGGCCTCGCATCGTGCCAATCTCTCCAGCAGCTCTTGGTTTGGTCGTCGGCGCTTCCTTGGAGGAGCCGGCGTGCTGGGGGTGCAGACTGCTTTGAGCTTTGATGGTGAGCCTCGAAACGCTCCTCTTTCTGAGGGGGATACGACTTACCTTGATGCAATTGGAGCACGGAAATCTTCGATCGCACTTCTTCTTTCTTTGCTGGCATAGAACACAGGCCAGCACTCTCTTGCCCGCAGCCTTCTTTGGTTGATCTGGGCTCATCGACGACATCTTGGCCGGTGGTCTACCCAGGTGATCCACTTGAGAAACAGTGTCGGACATTTTTCGTATAGCTTTCCGAAAATTGGATGCCGCTCGCATTCAGGTTTGCAGCTTCATGAACAGATGTCGGCTTTAAAAAGCGAAGCACCTACACGCGGAAGCGTTGAATAGGTATCAACCGCCGCTAGATCCCAGATGCTCGTCGACTGGGGGACATCACGAGGATCCACAAACGAAGGACAGCCCTCCCTCAAGGTCCTCCCCTCCATCAGGTAACAGATCATGCAACAATCCAGTGCACGGCTCAGTCCGGGATGCAGGACCTTATTGGAGGTTTGCAGCCGCCGGGGAGTGCCACACCCGGGCAGTCGGGTTCCAGCTGCACCCCGAGAAGTACTCCACTGTGTCCTGACGGCGGCAAGGATTGCGTCTCGGGGTTCTTGGATTTCAAAAGGAGCTTCTCTCGACGGGTTGTTGCAAGACGCCGCTGCACCGCTGACGTTTCCATTCCTGCATGCGGAAATTCGGATGCTGCGGTTTCCAAAAGTCCGCTTCCTTGACTTCATAAGGCGAAGCAGCCTCCTCTGGCTTGTCTTTTTGGCTTGAAGAGTGGCTTCAAGAAGTTTCAGATCCAATTGCACCTCCTTTTGATTCTTGTTACTCGGTTACAGGGTTCTTGGCGAACCACAACGTGACGAGTTACTGGATGGGTCTATCGATGTGACAGTGAAGCTTCACGGCTGTCCATCACCAAGACAACGTTGAGCATCTATAGGCTTCACTCCAAGCCTCGCACCAGCCCACCAACACGTCTGAAGGATTACAGAGCACATTATACTATCTTCAGCATTGCTTTACCTAAGATAGCTATTTAACTATCTCAGAATGGCATCCAATCCTCTGGGAGGCAGCGCATCCCAAGACCATGATCTGGCCCTCGGGACAAACACTACCGAGGAGCAGCACACACTTACCACACCACAACAAAAGACAGACACACCTTCAAGCATGGGTACCGGATCGACTATAAACGACTCCCCTATTCAGGGTGCTTCATCCCACTCTGTGGCAGCCGACAAGGAAGAGCACAAGGAATCCGGCACACCAGTCCCAACAAGTACAGAAGATGAAGATGAGGACTCCGAGCTCGAGCGCAGGCACAGCATCGTGCGCGATCTGGCACGTCAATACACTCACCAGAGCCAGATGTCCACCATCAGCGGAAACCCCTTTCTGGCCGATGATGACAGCCCCCTAAACCCCAGGAGCGAAAAGTTTAGAGCCCTGGCCTGGGCAAAGGCCGTTGTCAAGATGCTCCATGACAATGGCCTTTCTTCTCGCAAAGCTGGCGTCTGTTATCAGAACCTCAACATTTTTGGCTATGGACAGCCTACAGACTATCAAAAGGATGTTGCCAATGTCTGGTTGGAGGTGGCTGGCTGGCCTCGACAGGTGATGGGATACGGGAAAACGCGAATCGACATTATTCGAGATTTTGATGGCGTTGTTCGAAATGGGGAGATGCTAGTGGTTCTCGGCCCGCCTGGGTCTGGATGTTCGACGTTTCTCAAAACCATCGCTGGAGAGACGAGCGGTATCTATGTGAATGACGATGCCTACTTCAACTATCGAGGTAAGCTATGAAAGGCGCAAGGATCACTGATCCGATCTAAGTCTCGTATAGGTATAACGGCACATGAGATGCATTCCCAGCATCGTGGCGAGGCTATCTACACCGCTGAAGTCGATGTCCACTTCCCTCAACTCTCCGTCGGCGACACTCTCGCCTTTGCAGCCCACGCCAGAGCCCCAAGGGATATCCCCGCAGGCATTGATAAAGAGACCTTCGTAGGACACCTCCGTGACGTCGTCATGGCCATGTTCGGTATCACCCACACCATCAACACGCGAGTAGGCAACGAATACGTCCGCGGCGTGTCTGGCGGCGAACGCAAGCGCGTTACCATTGCGGAGGCGTCACTTAGCGGAGCCCCCTTGCAATGCTGGGACAACAGCACGCGAGGTCTTGATTCCGCCAATGCAGTCGAGTTTTGCAAGACGTTGCGGCTTCAGTCGGAACTATTCGACACTGCGGCTCTCGTGTCGATCTATCAAGCCCCCCAGGCCGCGTATGACATCTTCGATAAAGCTGTGGTCTTGTATGAAGGGCGACAGATTTTCTTTGGCCGTGCGGACGAGGCGAAGCAGTACTTTATCGACCTCGGCTTTGATTGTCCGGCTCGTCAAACCACGCCTGATTTCCTTACGTCTATGACGAGTCCCCAGGAAAGAATCGTTCGAAAGGGCTTTGAAGGTCGGGCACCACGAACACCCGACGAATTCGCCGCGGCGTGGAAGACCTCTTCAACTTACGCAGCGCTTCAACGAGAGATTGAGGACTACAAGAAGTCCAATCCGATCAACGGCCCCGAGGCAGAACAGTTCAGAGCAATGAAGCGAGCGGTCCAGGCAAAGAACCAACGCAAGCAGAGTCCGTACACTCTGAGCTACTGGCAGCAAACCTCGTTGTGTGTGTGGCGAGGATTCAAAAGATTAGTCTCCGATCCGAGTCTCACGCTGACGGCGCTTATTGGAAATTTCATCATGGCCTTGATCGTTGGGAGTGTGTTTTACAACCTTGACCAGACGACGAACAGTTTCTATCAGAGAGGCGCCCTGCTGTTTCTCGCTTGTCTTTCTAACGCCTTTTCTAGTGCTCTTGAAGTAAGCATGAGACTTGGCTTCTTGCACTGTGGTCCTAGAGCTGACAGTGTATTAGATCCTCACCCTCTACGCACAACGGCCCATCGTCGAGAAACACAACCGCTATGCTCTGTACCACCCGTCGGCTGAAGCAGTGGCCTCGATGCTCTGCGACATGCCGTACAAGCTTCTCAACGCCTTTACGTACAACCTCACGTTGTATTTCATGACCAATCTGCGGAGAGAACCCGGCCCCTTCTTCTACTTTCTCTTCCTGACCTTCCTCGTCACGCTCTGCATGTCGATGATCTTCCGGACCATCGCTTCAGCCTCGAGGACTCTTTCGCAGGCAATGGTTCCTGCCGCGCTTCTCATCCTTGCTTTAGTCACGTTTACCGGCTTCATCATCCAGATCGACTACATGCTTGGCTGGTGTCGGTGGATCAACTATATCAACCCCCTCGGCTACGCTTTTGAATCCCTCATGGTCAATGAGTTCCACAATCGGGAGTTCGAGTGCAATCAATTTGTTCCTCCATACCCGGATGTAGACCCAGTCAACCGCGTCTGCTCGGCTGTCGGCGCGGTGCAGGGCAACAACATGGTTCAGGGAGATGCGTACATCGGCCTGTCTTTTCAGTACTACCACGCGCACAAGTGGCGCAACGTGGGCTTTGTCATTGCGTTCACGCTCTTCTTCTTGGCCACGTACATGGGATTTGCCGAAATCGTCAGCGCAAAGAAGTCCAAGGGCGAGGTGCTTGTGTTCCGTCGAGGCCACAAGATTGCAGCTGGGAAACCCAACGATGCCGAATCGAGCCCGGCAGGTCGCATGGCTATCACCGAGAAGGAGGGTTACGGTGAAGGACAAGCTTCGAATTTCAAGTCTACGAGCGTCTTTCACTGGAACAATGTGTGTTATGATGTCAAGATCAAGAGCGAAAACCGAAGGATTCTGGACAACGTTGCTGGCTGGGTCAAGCCTGGTACAATGACAGCTCTCATGGTATGTTTTGTTGCCCTGAGGAATCAGGATGTATGCTTACACTGAATAGGGAGTTTCCGGAGCTGGCAAGACCACGCTGTTGGATTGCTTAGCTGACCGCACGAGCATGGGTGTCATCTCAGGAGACATGTTGGTCGACGATAAGCTACGGGATGCCTCCTTTCAGAGAAAAACCGGATACGTTCAGCAACAGGACCTGCATCTATCAACAACGACCGTCCGCGAAGCCCTGAATTTCTCCGCTCTCATGCGACAACCGAAGAGCGTGCCCAGAAAGGACAAGCTAGCTTATGTTGACGAAGTCATCAAGATGCTCGACATGCAGGACTATTCTGAAGCTGTTGTGGGAGTCCTTGGCGAGGGATTGAACGTGGAGCAACGCAAGCGTCTTACCATCGGCGTTGAATTGGCTGCCAAGCCCCCCGTTTTGCTCTTTGTCGACGAGCCAACGTCAGGCTTGGACTCTCAGACTTCATGGGCCATCTTGGATTTGCTAGAAAAGCTAGCCCGTAGTGGCCAAGCTATTCTATGCACTATTCATCAACCCTCGGCTATGCTTTTTCAACGGTTCGATCGACTATTGTTCCTAGCGAGCGGCGGCAAGACGGTTTATTTCGGTGATGTCGGCGACCACTCCAAGACCATGATCGATTACTTCGAGAGGAACGGCGCACACCCTTGTTCACCCGACGCTAACCCTGCTGAATGGATGCTGGAAGTCATCGGTGCAGCTCCTGGCTCCGAGACAGAATTCGACTGGCCGCAGATCTGGAGAGACTCGCCAGAATCAGCCGCCGTCCAGGAACACCTTAAAGAACTGTCTCATCATCATCTCGAGAAGCGAGCGGATGAAGATCCTCATTCATATGATGAATTCGCCGCAGGTTTCCAGACACAGCTACTCTACGTGACTCGTCGTGTTTTCGAGCAATACTGGCGAACACCCTCCTACATCTATTCCAAGGCTGCGCTGTGTATCTTGATCGCCTTGTTCATCGGCTTCGTCTTCTACCAGGCGCCAAACACGAATCTCGGCTTGCAGAATCAGATGTTTGCCATCTTCCAGATCTTGACAGTGTTTGGTCAGATGGTTCAGCAAACCATGCCGCACTTTGTCATCCAGAGAGATCTCTACGAAGTCAGGGAACGTCCCTCAAAGACATATGGTTGGCAGGTCTTTATCCTGAGTCAGATCATTGTTGAACTTCCCTGGAATACTCTCATGGCCGCGGCCATGTACTTCTGTTGGTACTATCCCATCGGACTGTATCGCAACGCCGAGCCAACTGATGCTGTTGCCGAAAGAGGAGCCTTGATGTTCCTGTTGCTGCTGGTCTTCATGCTGTTTACCTCGACGTTTACCGACTTCATCATTGCGGGCTGCGGATCAGCAGAGACGGGTGGTAACATTGCCAACCTGCTCTTCATGATGTGTCTCATCTTCTGTGGTGTTCTCGCCCCCCCGAGCTCTCTCCCGCGTTTCTGGATTTTCATGTATCGCGTTAGTCCGTTCACATACCTCGTTTCAGCAATTCTCTCAACGGCAGTGGCGAATACGGATGCTGTCTGTGCAGCCAACGAGTTCATCAGTTTCCCCCCGCCCTCGGGACAAACCTGTCTGGAGTACATGAAGCCGTATATGGAGAAGGCGGGTGGATACCTCACCGACCCGAAGAACAACAGCACGTGTACCTACTGTAAAATCGGAGATACCAACTTGTTCCTTGCAGGGGTGCAGTCTAACTATGCGGATCGGTGGAGGAACTTTGGGTTGATGTGGGTTTATATCATTTTCAACATTTGCGGGGCTTTGGGGCTGTATTGGCTTGTGAGGGTTCCTAAAAATAAGAAGGGGAAGAAGGAGAAGAAGGAGTAATGTGTGTCTTACGAGCGAGTGAGTGCTGATAGATTTGATATTTGTTTCTTTGTATCAGGATTCGTTCTTTATAAGGATTTCTTAATCGAATGGTATTCAAGAGTGCCACTCACCTAGGTATAGGGACAAGAAGATTTCCCGATATCAACATTTGTGCAGTCTCAAGAGCAATACGATAATATCAGTCAAAGGCCCACGTACAAGATAGTCTAACAAGCCCTAACCTAAAATATTATACAAGTCTTAGGATAGTTTCTTTAGTAATCCAATCCTAGAGTATTCAAATACCCTCCTAAGCCGTTGCCATAATACCCCAGGCAAGATATTCAGTGATCTGTCTTTGGAGTTCTATGCTGCAGCTTCTTTGCAACATTATACCCCAAGAACTTTTCCATATTCGGCACCAGGAACGACATGGCCAACAGGACGGCCGAGAAAGGAATGGTAGTGTAAAATACAATTTTGAACGAGCCCACATAAGAGTCCTTTAGGGCCATTGATACAGCTGCGATGATCTTGTCTGTGATCCCCGGCACAGTAGAAAAGTCCCCAGTAGAGGTTCCAGCAAGAAGTTTCTCAACAGATGACTCGGGAAGGCCAGCGTCTAGGGCTGCGGGGACGACCTTTTCGGGGATCTTCTTTGCCAACTCGTTGTTGAGGACAGAGGTATAAAGGGCTTGAGCGATAGCACCTCCGAAGCCTCGGATAGAGCCGAGAATACCGGTTGCTAGACCAATGTCCTGAGCCTCCCAGATCAACGTGACACCAGGAAAGGTAATGTTCTCCACAAAGCCAATGGCAGTACACACCACCGTGCCGATGGCTATCGTGGCAGCCCATCGATCAACCGAGATGGAAGTCAGGGACGTCATGAACGCGAACGAGATGGCCGATGCAATGATGACCTGCCACTTGACCTTGGGCACGTAGGATAGACAGAGACCAGCAACGGCCTGCCCCAGGAGTATGCCACCTCCCACGACTGAGCTCTGCCACCCAATCTCGGCTGAGTTGGTAGTGTAAAGGGTGCCCAGAAGTGTTGGCCATAAAACGGTGAGAGAATAATAAACCATTGAGCCAATAGTCGCGCAGGTGATGATGGCCACAAAGCTGAGCTTCTTGAACATGCGAGGTGGCATGAGCGGTTGAGTTTTGCAAAAGTATGCCTCTGGCGATATAATCAGTAAAGGTACCTCGATAGCCAAAATAGGACGTACCGTAGATCACAAAAGCGGCAATTGTTCCCACGCCGATGAGTAAAGTGCAGAGAGTCTGAGGACTGGCCCAGGGATATTGGGTTCCACCCCACGACAGACCAATCAAGAACAATACGCAGCCAGACACATACAGAAAGATGCCGACATGGTCAAGATCCTTGGTCATCTGCCACTTGGACTTGCCATTGACGTGCAGTTGGTTGTAATCAGGGGGATGGTAGAAGAACCAGTAAAGCACAAGAGACAAAACTCCGAGAATATCACCGATGAAATAACTCCAACGCCATCGGGAGGAAGTATTCTCAAACAAAGATCGGGCAATGATAGGACCGAAAACAGCAAAGGGGAGGGAGGAGAGAAACACCAAGGAGACGATAGGACCTCGCCATTTGTTCGGTACTAACTCTCCCAAGATGATGCCAAACGAGAGTTGACCGGCTGCAGCAATGCCGTTGCAGACATTTGCTGCGATAAGGGTTTCGACGGTTTTAGCGCATGAACCGATGATGCAGCCAACGAGGCCAAGTATAGTGCAACCCAAGACCATCCATTTTCTGCCATACATATCGGAGAGTCGGCCGAAAAGGAGGAAGCCAATGGAGCTGCCCATTGTCCACATTGTTGCAACCCAATTGATGTTGGCTGAGGGACCGATGTCTTGATTTATTAAGGCTCTGGAAGCAAGTTAGATTGGGGTAGGTATGGTCGGGTCTGCGATAGCATACAAGGTATTCGCTGGTAGGACCCATCCGAGGTAGGCACAGATACTTCCGAGACACTGGGCCTGTAGACAGGATACAGTCAGTGACCTATTTCAAAATGATTAATCAGAGAACGTACTGTGACTGTTCCGATAAACTGGGCACTCTTGAAGTATCCCTTTGGCATCTCGTCATAGTCGCCGCCGATAGCCTTGGTGTCGAGGTAATCGACTGTCCCGTCGGCATGAACAACCTTGGCCGCCTCATGGCTTCTCTCGGATGCTTTTTCAACATCTCTGCCATCGCCTTCGAAATGGAGAGCCTCCAGCCCCTTGTCAGCAGTCATGTCAGTGTCGTGAGCCATCATAGATATTGAACTCAAATGCTCATCACTCAAGTACAGAGCCAATTCCGAGGCTTGGCAAGTAGAAGGGCGTTCTTATTATAAAGTATCATATCGTATAGCGAGGGGTGAAATATCCCGGAAAACAGTCCCCAGACTGTCTTGAGGAGCTGGAATGCAATGCTTGACGGTGTACAGGCCACAACCGGGGTCCAGATAGAATATCCTGCAGGCTGCCGTACTTAACTGAGAGGGGGCTTATTGCATATATAACGATACTTACATACTGCCAGCCTGCAGTCTTATCGAGCTGATGTGCCTAGTGGTAGTTGGCAACTTGAGCCGAGTGTAGCGCGGCAATAGGAAAAGGTTTTCCCCACGCGAGCACGTCTGCCGGAACCGTCATCCCGGTTCAGTTTCAACTTGGGAAAGTCGAAGTAAGCATTATCCTGGCATTCGGTATTAGTTGGAGGGAGATTACCGAATGTGCTACTCCCTCCCTTGCTAGGCTCGACGCCGCAATATTCCATAAGCACTTCTTAGCCTCCCCCCATCCAAGTTGCTCGACTGCTCCGTCAAGGGCAGCTTACTTTCATAACAACAAAGAACATGGTGTTTTTCATATCTCTGGCATCATAGAACCGATGCTAACACGGTTGATTAAGAGGGACATAGTTGAGGAGCGCAATTCGCGTCAGCTGGAATCGCAAATTCAGCAAGTAGTTCGTTGAGATTATCTTCAGCTCATTACGACCATCCTATTCATCCCAGTTGACTCCCTCTGCGAGTACCTATGCCAACGACTCTCTTCCAATATAGCTTTGGCAGTACTCAATTGCTCACCAGTCCATCTCCAACCTTTCAGCCTCCCTAAAGACCCGGAACCAGACAGCTAAACCCAGCTTTCTTCGGGATCCAATACTACTTGTCCAACCATTGCAATCCTGAAACCCTTAGAAGGAGCATTAGAAGCCTCTCCATCCTCTTCAGTGGAGGAAACCTCCACCCCATTGCCAGATATAGGCCCGTTGCTCTCCCCATTCACTGACCCAGCAGCCGCTTCCTCCTTCCTGAAGTTGTTCAGAACCACGCCGCCGTTCTCCAGTCGATCAATCTTCCCCTCAACATGATCCATCGTCAACTCCTGCCCCGGCTCCTAGCTCGCGGCAACCCTTTCCATGTTGACCTCCGTGATCTTCTCAGAGCAGCTCGGGTTCTCCATCAAGAAGCGCGCAACAGCTGAGTAGAAGTGCCCCTCCCTTCTCACAAGCTTATGGTCCATATTTTCCCAAGAAACACGAGCTCTGGGGTACCTGCTGGACTCGTGGCCGAGATACATACGAATGATCTCGTACGCACAGATCAGCCGGTTCTCGCCTTCGATCTCCGCGGGGATCTGCCCCTCGGCAACCAGAATCGGCGCATACTTTTGCGCCATGCGGGAGTCCAGGTGCGCATCGAATCCAGATCGGAGATAGACAATGTCCCATTCAACTTCCTCAGTCTGCCCAAGGCGCCAAAGCCGTCCGATGGCGTGCATCACCGTTGGGAGGTTCTGCGGGTATTCGAGGATGATGCCGTGATGGCAGGCTGCGTGGAAGTTGACACCGAAAGCGCCAAGTTGGAAGGATGTGATGAGGGCTCCGACGTCTTCGCTTGGGTTGTTGAAGCTTCGAACGGCGGCGGCACGCTCACGCGCGGTGTGAGCACATCGGATGTGGAGGGATCGGATACCGAGGTAGGTGAGGAGGGCGTTGAGGATCCTGCTGCTGCGTCAGTAACGCGCCGGTTTGAACAATAAAGAAACTCACATTGATGTCAGAGGGTGGTTGACATAGATCAACACGCGCTTGCCCTCGTCGTTCAGTTCAATCACCCTCTGGACCGTCCAGGACAGCTTGGGGCTCTTGAAACATATCATCTTGGCCACGTCCAGTCTGTCTCGGGGGAATGATACACTGCCGTCAGGACGCGTATGGTAGAAGAACCATTGAAGGCCTCCGGTCCGGTCGTTCATGATGATCGAGTTGGATTCATCATGTCCGCCACCTGCGACAGGCTGCCGTCTCCGGCCATGGTAATTCGCGTTTGCCTGGGCATCCAAGGTGATTTTGTCCAGCAAGCCTCTGGCACTCTCGTTGTCCCCCGCAGCATCTGCATTCCTGCTGTTGAAAATCATCCGCATGGCTTCGAGCCCGCCGAGTAGTTTGATGTTCCGGACATTAGGCTGTGTCAGGGAGTAGAACTTCAAGTGAGTTGTCAGAAGAGAAAGCGTCCGTTGAACAGCGTTGTTGATCAAGACTCTGTTCCGAGACTGGACAACTCCGTGGCCGATATGCTGTGGATACTTGTCGCTAGAGTTGATGAGCAGTTTGTCAAAGTGCCGGTGGATCAACTGCTGAATCATGGCGCTTTCATCTGATACCAGCTCCACTGAGCGGACTCCTTTCATGTTCCGGATATCGTCACCCAAACAGACAATGGTTCCGTCGGGGAGCTCTAGCTCCGAAAGCATTCCGCGGCGAAGACAGAGCATCTCAAGCAGGGGCATGATCGCTGTCTGGGCAACGTTGGCTTCATTCTTCATCTTACATTTGAATGCCTCGAACAGCTGAGGATTCAATAGGAATAGTGGTCCACTTCTCCCTGTGATGAAAGATGTGTACTCCTCCTGTAATTGTAGGGCACGCGAAGAAGCTGGAGGTTCATCAGAACCTTCCTCGGCCCCACCGCTGAGACACCGTTCCATAGTCAACCCCTCCCATGTCTCTCCTCGCTTGATCGCCTCCCAGGCCTCCTTGCGGTAGAACGTTTCAGGCTGAATCTCGCAGGTCCTGTCGTACTTGAAAGGCCAAGCATGTCGCCACATCAAGTTGATGTATGCCCAGATATCGTTCAAGTGGTTGAGGAGGGGCGTGGCCGAGACAATCAGGAGGGCTTCGCGAGACAGCATCTTGATGAGTTTGTGCGACATTGAGTCGGGATTCTTGACCAGATGTCCTTCGTCGCAAATGACCCAGTTGAATTGCTCATCGCGGATCGTTTTGTAGACCTGCTTGCTTGCGACCTTCTCATTCTGGGCGTCGGGAGGATCGTTGGTATCATCGTTGGTATCATCGTTGCTGTCATCGTTGCTGTCATCGTAGTCTGACTCGCCCGGAAAACGGGGCTGGGGCCAGCGCACGCGGCCATCTTCTTCGTCTTGAACCACCTGAGGCAACTCGGCTCGATCAACCACCTCGGGTGGTTTCCTACTTGCCATCCGGCGAACGGCAGTGGTATATGGAACGAGGAGAATCTTGTGCATCGTCTGCAGCCCGGGTTAGTGGCAGAATATTGGAACGAGCAAACTCGACATACCCAGGGGTCGTCGTGCGATGCAGCGCACCCGTTGATCCAGTCCTGAACACCGTTGCGGCTGTCAAGAATAGCGTGTTTCATACTTGGCTCCGAACATGTGTCCTGAATGCCATAGGCAACCTGGATATTGAAGAACTTCCCGAACCATTTGGTGAACTCCCTGAAGATCTGGGCCACGACGATGGCTGGGCAAAAGATGACGCTCGGCTTGAAGCATCGCTCTCCTTGAATTACCTTTCTGGTTCCCTCTGCATGAGCTTGCCGACTGCGGACGCAATGAATTGCAAGGGCCATGCCGATTTGCAGAGTTTTTCCGGTTCCGCATTCGTCTCCGAGGATCGCAGCACGAGTGGGAGATGTCAGGCGCCGATAAACCCACCAGGCACCTAATCAGCATTAGCATGGAGCGGGAGTGGCTTTGGGATCGGCAAATGGCAACAGATATCTGCAGACCCCGGAGAGCAGGTATCACGAAACCAACTTACCAATGAGTTGGTGTGGCTTTGCAGCTGGAGCAGTGGGCTCCATCCCTTGTACACGGATAGATTTCCAGTCTGGAATGCCGAGCTTTTGGCAAATCGCCTCAAGATCAGTCTCATCTGCGCAAAGCGTATTCATCAGGTGGCCGTATTGACGCGACCGTCTGAGTCGTTCCATGTTGCCATCATCATCCATGTCGCCGTCGAGCTCCAGATCAATTCCCCTGGGTTCTTCTTCAGAACCAGCTTCTGCAGAACCATCAGGGTGAGCATCGTCCCCCTCATCCACGTGCCGTGCAGCGGCAAGCACCTGGTGATGCTCACCCTGCGCAACCACCTCCAAGTGACAGGCCTTCATGAGGGAATGCGAGGAGCCATTCCCAGCCGGAGAGCTGAGATTCATGTCGAGAAAAGAGTCATGCTGGACATTGGAATATTTGCGCAGCGACTCGACGAGAACACGTTTCTGCTCGGCGGTCATTGGCACGGGCGTGGTGCCTGTGCGCTCGGAGAGACCAACCGAGATGTCAGGTTGGCGACTCATCTTGGACAGCGCCTGAACAATACGTTCGGTCACCTTGGCACCCAACATGAGTTGATCCATCGACTGGCCCGACTGGATGTTGAGCTCCTGAGAAAGCTCTGGGTACTCCCTGAGAAACTCTTCGGCTGTAACCATGTCGGTCAGCTCGGACTGGGAAGTACCCATGCAGCATCCAGGATGCGAGTTCTCGAAATCCAGATCAGCGACCGCATTCTTCTCCCCCTCGGTCAACTTAATCGCATCTGGAGCCGCAATGACAGCAGGGTCTGTGGTAGACCCAAACCACATAGCAGAAGTGGGCGTCCGCTTGTGGTCCCAGCTCTGTGGTGGTAAAGGGCCGGCTCGTCTGGCCTTGAAGGCATGATAGACGGTGTATGCCGCCTGCCAATTGTCGTGTGTGTGGCCCCAGACAGCGTCTGGTCCATCAGCAGAGTGGCCAGGGAACCGATGGGGGAAGGACGTGAGAAGTCGATAAATGGCGGCAATGTAGGATGGAATGACGTTGATGGCTTCAAGCGTAGTAGTGGCGAGCTCATCCACGGGCACAAGGTGACATTCATCTCCCTTACGTATCAAGATACCGGGATTGCCGTCAAGTTCAGAGCGCAGGGAGGGGAAATTCTCGTCGACTTGGGCAATGGCGTGAAGTATTATATCTCTGTCAATGTGCTTGGCATCGGAGCCATGATAGAGTCGGAAGAAGTCGTAAATGACTCGAGGAACTAATGCAGAGAGTAAGCATGTATCGCACGGGCTCAAGGAAAGATACTTACCATCGCGGTCCAGCCATGTCTTGAGTTGGTCGGTATTCCGCAGGCCGACCAAGCCAGCAACCTATACCGGCGAGTGCGGTCTTTTGTGGTAGTTCAAGAATGTAACACCTGGAAGGCGGGTTTTCTCCTTCTCGCTTCGTTCCTTCAGCAGATTGTTAAGGACGTGCGGGTTGCTACACGCATTAAAACGGCGGAATGCCCCAAGTTCCCCGAAATGCGGCATTAGACTGCCGCTGGGCCATGGTGCACCCTCTTTCCATTGGTCCTTAGATAGGGTGGCCCCATTACTAGTCGGCGGGATTGGACGAATCGCAAGAGGCCGTATAGCGCTATTATTTATTGAAGCAAGAAGCTCCCTCAGAGGAGTATCGATGTCGGTGGTTCCGACCTGCTCATGGGTCTTCTTGGTTCGTGGCCGCTTGGCTGAAGCTGCGGGGCCCGCTTCGGACGGGGAGCCAGGACGCTTGGGTGGTGGCATTTCGAGACGACGCGGAGCTAGGCAAGAAAATTGTAGTCGTGGCAACGAGGTGACCACTGACCGCGCGCAGCGACGGTCACTGAGCGACTTCAGGAACAGTGTTGAGCACGAAATCGAAAAACGATGATGAAGTAGGCAGAGATGAAAGAAGCCTGGGAAAGGAGAAGATGAGACCTCGAGTGTTGGCTGGAATCGCGGAGGCAGTGATTCACCGAGAATCAGGCGCCCGCTGACTAATCGCCGCGGATGATGAGGAGAAGAGAAGGAAACGAAGCAGCTTGGGTGCAAGCACACGAGTTTATAGAGCAAACAACATCACGTGCTTTGAAAACATTCCTTTCAAGAGATGTTTGCAAAACTTGGGAAGCGTCATACCCAGGCTCTTGACTTCAGTGGCATGTTGGTGCATGGCTTCATCAGCCGAATTGAGCTCCATCTTCAAAATCACGTGACCTTGCCCTTCCATTTTTGCTTTTCAACATCATCACCATAATCGCATTTTAGACCTTGCTGAGAATCAGAAGGGAAGACTCTTTGCTTCCTTATGCTTCTTTGCTTGAGGTCCTTTTGTTTGTATGCCCTCGGTAGCCGTGAGCCTCGCCGTTACACACCAAGACATGGCCAATCTTCTTATTCGCGAGGAGCTAAGAACGACAAGGCTCGCATCAGATTCAACGACATCTCACATTCAAAAGTCGGGGATCTCTTTAATCTAGGCCCCGCCAGGACCTGATCGACATCCTGAACGGCTTGACACTAACTGTCATGAACCTTCGGATCAAGTGTCAGGCCGGCGATTCCATTAGCTGTTTACCCCAGCAGAAGCCGCCGGAAACCGGTCACGGGAGGAACGCCGCGGGATCCTTTGGATCGCGAAGGGGGCTCGAGGGGCTATGCCCGAGCAGCTATAACGAAGCTCACTGGGGGCTTACCGTGTACATAAGGGAAATCACATACAAAGCTTATAGGGCAAGAATCAAGACTGTCATCTGTTATTACCTACCTTTGAGAAGCTCCCTAGCTGCTTGATCTCTTCACTCTCTTCTGCACCTTTTCCCCCTGACACTAACTGCGCCGCCCTAACGACAAGATGGCCTGGTCAAGAATGCCGATGGGTCGCTATACAGTCACGTTGCTGACATCATGACCAGTTTGATAGCATCCAGCAAGGTAACCTCTTGCCCAGGACCCCCAAAGCATGGCCAGCAAGCAGTGGCGCCACTCACTCGGGCAGATCAGATTGCGTTTCACAATTTTGCAAGGCCCTAGCTAGAGAGTAAGCTTGGGACGAGTCTGAGCATTCCGAGACGAATTCAACCAGCCTTTTGGACTTGGCCGTGGCAAATAATGGAGACAGAGCCCTAAAACTCGTGCCGTCCGAGGACTATTGGCCGATTTTCATCCAGACAACGAAGATCTTGAGCAAGGTTACGAAAGTATCGGCATCACGGACTAGACGAATATCGTCTTGAATCAGACGCAGCCGAGGCGCAAGTTGAAGCCCTCACAGGCCGTGAGTATGCCTTCCTTCTTGTGTTTGCTATGGTGTTCGTGTCACTAACAATGCCTGCAGATGCTTTTGCAATACATAAGAAGGCCAACGGTGCCCCGCGTTGCGCAATGTTAGCCAACGAGTATAGAAGCGGCAAGACGAACACTGTCGTCGCAACAATTGAGACCTCGGTGCCTCTTCGATTAAAGACATCTCCCCCCAACACTATAGAAGCCCGTTCTTTGGTTAAGCCCCACTTCTCTCATCACCCAAGCATTTATTGAGATTTGTCTCTTTTGGTGAGGATTGTACGATGTCTACTACTATTACCAAGAACCAAGGGCTTGCACACTCAACGCAGCAACAGAACACGATCAGCAAGAGACTAAGACTGCAGGGCCTTCTGGACGCATTTTCCCAACATCCAAACACCGTGAATGTGAGCTTTGACAGTATTCTATGCAAATGGCTCTTGGCTAACTCTTGAGTCAGGTTGCGAGATCGATTATCCTCATACTATATGCAACGGCCGTCAGCAGACTTTCAACCACCGCTCAGCAGAACCTGGCCGTCACGAATGATGACTTTCCTACCCGGCTCTGGACGAGGCCCTCTTCGCCAAAAACACAGCCTTGAGCACTCACCAAGTCATTGGGGAAATGAAGAGAGAGAGCCTTATCCTGGTGCAATCGCGAACGGTACGGGCGACAAGATTGGCTACGTCAGTCTCATTTGAGCAATACTTTTCCCTAGGCTTTAATCGTGGCAGCCAGACCCCTGAGGGAAACGTTGTGCTTCAACATAGTTCAACCAGGGCTGTTGAAAATCCCTGTGAAGGGGCAATCCAGCATACGAGATCGCTGGCTCCCAGATTTTTTTCACGTACGATAGCAACAGGCAACGACCCGTTTCACGCTCAGCAATCGGAAGAAGAGTACTTTGACGCGATCAAGAGTGGAGGACTGATTTTCTTACTCAAACCTGAACTTTTTTGGCAATTTGCAAAGGAGACAAGCTATTCCTCGCAGTTCTCCTTGGGAATGATTTGGCCAGTTCTGGACATGCTCATGATTCGGTGGGGAATATTTCACCCCCTCCAACTACCTGGCGGCTTCCAGGCGTACCTTACGGACGGCATGCTTCCGCTGGCAGTTCAGACTGTGCGGCTGCAAGCGATGGAATCAACCCAGGCGTAACTACAGCGCATCATCCATCAACATGCTGTATGACCGATGTCAGCCCATATTGCAGGAAGGGGGGTCGGAGCCCAGTTCTAATCTAATGCATGGCAAGAGGTTATTTCGCCTCGTAGAGGCTATAAAGACTGCCTACACTTCCCCCCGAGGGACTTTCTCTCTTCCACCTTCACCATCACCTACCACAAGATGTCATCTGCCTGCCAAACTATCGTTGGAGAAGCCGAGAAGAAGAAAACCAGCCGCCCACGCGTGCACACACGAAGATCCTCTTGTCTACGATAACGTCATCAAATCGCCGTGGATGAACTATCTCAAACACTTTATCCAATCACATGACTCGCCCCTTGCCGTACCCCAGCCTATTTGACATCAAGCGGGAAAACCTATGATCCGAGTCGGTGGGGAGAAAAATCGCGCAGCGATGGAAAACCTGACCTGGAGGATCAACCTCGCTACTTGGACTTATCAACAATATCTACTGGATGAACGTGCTCTGGAAGTCGATGGTCGAGTTTCGGTGGCAGTGACCGAGAATGAAGG
>JABFFE010000815.1:0-35884 GCA_013623625.1 Fusarium setosum | reverse complement strand
CCCTCTACTACTAGTCTCTTTGTTTCTCATATCTATCCTGACTTACTGTCACATCCCCTCTACCCTTTGGTTCAAATTGGAAACCCTTCCCCTCAACCATGGCTAAACCTCTCCCCTGGACATCATCCCACGCCCACTCCCAGCCCAACCGTCACAGCCAACAGGAGAAACAAGACCAATCCGCTGACTCCAACAAGAACCGCAACTCTGTCCGCTTCAGCACCTACAGCATGACGCCCTCGTTCGCTCCCACCGTCCAAACCACCGACTCCGCCCACGCCGAGATCCGCGACATCGCCACCGGCCTCGACCGCATGGAGAACAAGGCCCTCACCTCCCAGCGCGTCACCCTCAGCGATGAGAAGACAGACACCATGAGCAAGCTCGCCCTGGGCGCCAAGCTCGAGCGCGCCCTCGACAGGAGGATGGTCGGCCAGGACGCCGTCATGCGACCCCGTGGGCAGAGCCTGAATGAGAAGCTGAGCGAGAAGCTCCAGTAAGGGTCTGCGACTCAAGATACCCAGCCATGCCCCCAGCTCGAGGATGGAGTTCCCAAATGACACGCCTTTTTCGAGCCCAGCGACTTTCTCGGTTTTTTTTAAAGGCCGTGCAATTCTCCCTCTCTTCGGGCATCAGCTCAAATCACCGCTTTGGCCACGACCAGCCCAACTTCAGGGGGGGGTGGAATACGACCACCAAAAAAAAACACACCACCTAAACTCTTCGCCAATACCACCCAAACCCACAAGTCAACAATTTTTTCACGAATACAGTCCCGAATTTCGGGAACACGCACACCAACGAAAGACAGCTACCGTTTCCCTTGTTTCTTGATTTACTTTAATGGTACGCCCGGAGGGAAGGATGGCATAAAGAAGGCATCAATAACATTGGCAACTGGTTGTCGAGCCCAGGACTTCATTTGAAGCTTTCCGGAGTTGGAAGGAAACCATGAGTTAGGGAAGTGGTCAAGAGAGAGATATATACAGCAGGGCATGCGCTTTTTTCATCATCTTTTTTGTTTTTTCCTTTGATCTCGGATTTTTCATGTCGCCAGCAACAAGAGCCAGGCGCAAGACAAAGAAAGGGGCGGAAGAACTCTAGGGACTTGTACGATTACCCATGTATTTCGGAGGATAGCATGTTGTGTTGTTTTTTCTTTGTTTGGTAGCCGAGCTATAGTTACCCTCATGCCGAAAACGGCCCCAAATTAGTCTTCTTGTCATCTGTTACATTGGAAGTTTCCGTGACGCTGAGACTGAATTATCAGCTGGACAAAGCACAGCCCGCAAGTTGTGGATTTGTTACCTAGAATTGAGAATTAAAGGGGTTTTTTTTGCATTGATGCATGACGAAACAGTTGATATACACATGACTCCCAGTGGAAATACCTTCTAATAGGAAACCACCTTCAATAACAAAACCAATGCCTTCGACGTAAATCCGCATTCCTTCGTGCCAGTGTCAACATGGCATGTCCCAGCTAAGACACCTTCAGACGTCTAAACCCGCATGAACTCCCATGTCTCAGAATCAATCCGAAGCCATCTCAGCTTCTTCCGGAGCCGCATACCACTCGTCAGTCATCAGACCTCAATCCACAAGCACTCTCCCCTATGCCTGCTCCTTCCCAAGCTTCTCCTCAATATCCTTGAGCAGCTGCACCAGCTCAGCCTCCTCACCCTCCACCTCTAGCCCCCTCCTCACCCAATCCCTCGCCTCCTCCAGCCGTCCCATCTCGACAAGACACCGGCCCCTCCTCCACCACCCCTTCGCATTACCAACCCACCTGGCCTCCACGCTTGCGTGCGCATCCACCGCGCCCTCAGCCCAGTTCTGCAGCGCCATGTGCGCCTGCGCGCGGTTCGCCAGCAGCCCGCTGACCTCCTCCCGCACGAGCGCGGCGGGCTCCCACATGGGCCTCGTCATGGCCATCTGGACGCCCAGGGTGTAGAACTTGATGGCGTCGGCGTACTTGCCCTTGCGGTACTCTGCGTTGCCCGAGTCGCGCAGCTTGGTCACGTTGGCGGTGCGCTTGGGGTTGACGGGGATGGGCGGCGGGGGCGCGCCCGAGGGGGTCTCGAGGTTGAGCAGCGAGCGGTGCAGCGTGTTGAGGGCCTCGAGCTCGGCGGTGAGGGCGCGGGAAGAGTTTTGTGACGAGACGGCCTTGGACTGGGGGTCCATTTGGAGGGGGAGGAGGTCGAAGTGTGTGAGGTCCGACATGATGACGGATGCAGAACGGCGCAGAATATTATGTTGTTCTTTTGAGTCAAGTCGCAAGTCTCTCTCGGGATACTTGATGTAAAAAAAGAGCGGCTGCGTTGCGAGTGCGCAAGGTTGCAAGGCGCGGTGCTTGAAAGATGAGGTTGGTCTGGTTTGGCGTCGGCGTGTGTAAGTTGCTGTGCTGTTCAGGACACCTCACATGAAATCGCTGTTATCTTATCTTATCGGCACATGACACCCCTCGGAGCAACCTTACCCTGCACTACTGAGGTTCATTGAATGGCATTTGCTGAGTTAACATGTGAATTGTCTTTTAATTCACTCCCAATTGCCATTATAGGTTTATCTCAATTAAAGCATGAGGTTCAGAGTAGTTCCTCTTAGTTGAAGGTGACTTGCCTACCCCCCCCCATACTTACAACAGCCGTTAGTTATCCCTAGAGTTTAATCTTGTGTTGTGACAAACGCCTCTAACCACCATGTACTCGCTGCATAGACAAGGGCAACCGGAAAGTATCAGATTTAGTTGACCTCGCCTCGCATTCACAACCATCAAAGGGACCTTGATAGATATTCGGATGATACTCCATGATCCCGCCAAGGCATTCACCATCATCGGGAATACCATGCCAACTCACATCAGACACATATCACCATCGCACGAATAACTTGATCAAACAAGAACCTTTCCTTTTCTACTCCTAGTGTGCAAAATGCGAGACCCTGTCCCGTCCCGGGAGCGTAACAAGATCACCTCCCATCACCCACCATCATGAACCCGTCCGCCGAACTTCTGACGTCCTTGGATCAACACAAGAGAAAGACAAGACATTAGAAACCCAAAAGTACAAAGTGAAAACGCCCCGGAAAGAAAATCCCAATTCGTTCAGAAGACACTCATCATCATCATCATTACCCCAGTGAACAGAAAAAACACACATAGTCTCTCGTCATCCTCATGCATTTATCATGTTGATTTTTGGGTTTCTGTGCTTTATTTTCCTTTCTCAGAGGGGGAAGATGGGAGGTGAGTTTCCGACGACGGGACTTTCATTTAGAACATTTTTGTTTTGAGGGGAATCAACATCTTCTTCTCCTCTCGAGCCGCCCTTGCCATCACTCAGCAAATCAAGTAAATCCCTTTGTTGAACCGCCGCGCCAATCTAATGAAACGCACGAGAAAAGATAGACAATGTGAAGTTGTTTTTTTTACCTAGACCGGAGTAAAGTCGAGGGGAAAACATGGCATAGCTTAGTAGCCATAGGCCGCGAGGGCCTTCACAGTCTCATCCTTGACACCAGCGGACTTCTTTGCGTCGGTCGCTTGTCGTGCGGCAATCTTCTTGCGCTCGTAGTAGGCAGCGGCCTTGGCCTTTCGTCGCTCTTCCAATCTGTATCCCGAGTTAGCAACCAAATCCCCTCTCAATCCTGATCAAAACATACCGGCCAACAACGTCCTGGTACTTCCAGCCAACCTCGTGGCTCAGACGGCCGACAGTGCAGTACTTGCGGCCGGGCTGGAGTCGGAGAACTCGGAGGGCCTGGGGAACGACCATCTTCTTCTTCTTGTCGTAGGGAGGGGGGACACCCTCGAAGACCTTGAGACGCTCGAGGGCGGCGGCACCACGGGCGGTCTTGTGGGGGATCATGCCACGGACGGCCTTGTAGAAGATTCGGGAGGGGGCACGGAAGTGGAAGGGACCTGTCTTGGGGTCAACTCATGTCAAGAGATCGAGGACAACGGGTCGACTCACCACCGCGGGTGGGGTTGTATCGGGTAATCTTTCGGAGGTGGGCGTGGTACTTGACTGTTGAACTCATCAGCTTCTGTTCTGGTTCGCAATGGTGGCTCGCTGTGGTGTTGCCGGGTGAAGGTATTCGGCCACAGGTCGGAGGATTGAGTGTGTTCGTGGGGTAGACATACGCTTCGCACGGAAGAACTCGCCCGATATGTTGAGCGCTTCACAGCGGACGATAACGATCTTCTGACCGTTAAGGAGCTGCTTGGCGACAATGGAGGCAAGTCGGCCAAGGAGATGGCCCTTGCCATCGATGACGACCTGGAAGACGCACAACGGTCAGCGAAATGCACCTCGAATATTCCCCTGTGAAAGCAAGCAACGAGCCGCATTCAAAGCAGACGCAGGCGCTGACTCCAGAGATCCCACAGCATCCCAATCCCATCCAGCGCCCGCATCTTGCCTGCCCACGACTCGGCTTGCCTCATGATGGCGGTAAATTTGAGGTTACTCACAACCGGCTCGAACGTCGACATCGTACCGTCTTTTCTGGGAGGAATTAAAGAAAAGGAAAGAAGGGCAGCTCAGACGACGGCAAAGACAAACAAATCCTCAGACCAGGCCGGCGAGAATCTGTGTTTCCTGTGCTGCTGGGGTTAGTCGTCCCTCGAGGTGTTGGGTGGAAGTGGTCGCGATAGTGAGTCGGCGAAAAATCCAAGGACCGCTTGAGGGCTCGTTGTGCCTTTGGGACAAAGGGCGCTAACCGTTTGGGGCAAGGCGGGGTTTCTTCCAAGCGAAGAGGCCTGGTTTGCTGGAAGGTGCTTAGGGCTAAGAGACCTAGATTCAAGAACTGCCGAAAATTCCCCGACAGCGTGCACTCCCACAAACAGTTGGAATCCGGCGGACCTGGGAAGGCTGTGACTCGGCACGTGATATCGGTGAGGCTCGGTGGACATCTGATGGGTAAGGGTTCCAATGTTAGCTTGAGATAGGGCCATGGTTTGATCAAAGTTCGGCTTTAGGATTTTAAAATGGTGAATTATTAAAGAGTACAATCTGCCCATGCTTTCTATCTTTGTCATAATCGTCAAGGCCGCCAAATCTCCTTGGATCTATTGTACAGCTTGTTCTATATTTGAGGAGCAATGGTAATTGGTGTAGGCAGTCGTTCATCCAGTTAACGCCAAGTGCACTCCGGACCAGGCAATCTTCAAACCTCTGATAGCGGTGCTCTCAATCCTTGTCGAAGCATAAACCTCTGTTTATGAGTCCTTTGCAATATCCAACTCCTTCAATGTCTTCTGAACTTGCTGAACCAATTCTCTTCTTCGAGCCCTGACCTCAGCCATTCCTTCGCTGTCGACGCCATCAAGCTTGAGCACAATCTGCTGCATGACCGTCTCTGACAGTTTCCGGTGCTCCTCTTCTCGCTTCTTGGGATCTGATGGTGGCGCCTCAATGTAGTCGGTGCATAGGGGTAGCCACTTGATGTGGAATTCGATTGACAATTCATCCAGCTGCTTCATCGGACCGCTGGTTGCTCCTGTAGACGGAGGCGGTGCCGGAGGAGATCTCGGCTGGTCAAAGGTAGAAGCACTGTCGCGGGGACTGCTTGTCGATAGAGAGTCCTTGTCGCTGGTGATGCCCTTCTTCTTATCACGCTTCTTCTTGCGCCGGCGAGTTTTCCTGTCTTCCCGGGGTGCATCGACGATTACCATCTCCTCCTCGGACTGGCTGCTGGCATCATCAATCTCAGGCATCACTGCCATCAATTCGCTGTTGTTTTTGACGCCGTAATCTCGTACTGGCGCCGTGGGTTCCTTGAGTTGCCTGCCCTTGTACAAGAGCTTGATCCGTGAGATTCCCCGCTCGGGAAGCTCCATCATGAGACCGACTCGGTCCTTGACGTCTATCACCCGCAGCTTTCCATCTCCGATTGCATACGCAGGAAAGTGTGCCGGATATGTGATGCCCCTGTTTTTAATCAAGAGGACGTCGTCCTCGGGAGCCGGCGGTGCGGCCGAGTGGGATCTGGGATAATATCGATCGGCAGTATCATCCAGGTCTTGCGATGTGATGTAGCTAAAGTCATCGTCCGTTACGGCGGGTACACCACCGGGTATGGAGCTGTAGGGCGAAAGCTGTTCGCGACTGATGGACCAGCCGTATCTCGACATTGTCAGGGGAACGGCGACGAGGACCGCGATGCTGCTGTAGACTAGGGATGGAGGGACACCGAGAGTGTCTGATATATATCCGCTTGAATCTTGAAAGACAGACGAGATATTAGCCAGCGCCCCGTTGAGGTAGGACGTGACGTTTTGTAAGGCACCGGGAGATGCCACGACTTCTTGGGCGGAATCCACCTTGTTCGACGGTTCTAAGGTGGCCCCAAAGAGGACACCCTAGAGGCAGATGGGGATGCAGGTGCAATTGACCAAGGTCATGGACAGGAAGCGAGGTCAAGGCAGGGCGGTCGGGTGCGAACGACCGACTTGATCAGAGCGACTGGCGGTTCTTTGTGATCGACCCGTGGGCTGATGTGGAGCGGGTGGGCTGCGTGCAACGACGACAAAGGGTGGCGACAGCAGACGACGATCACGACCCTTGGGCCAGGGTCTTCCCAGCAACTACGACTTGGGGGACCAGTGTCGAGGGAGGTCCCGCGGGCGGTGCGCGACGCAGTGAGTTGGCAGCGGGGAAGACAGGCCAAGAGACACAAAGCAAGGCAAACGGTTTGTCAATGTCAGCGGAGAGCGGGCTCTGCTCACTCCTTTCGGTCGACACTGTGAGGGGCTCGGACGTCGGCGGCAGGTGTTCAAAGGTCAGGCTGCACAAGTACCTCTGTTGCGTACATACATAGATTCGTATGGTGCGCGGCGATGATGATGCAAGTCGCAAACCGGGCAGCTTAGGGGACGCTGGGGATGCACACTCGGGCTCGGCGATTGGTCGAGATGCAGGTGGGAGGGGACGGGAAAGCCTTGAATCTTGATCGTGATGAGAAGCAATGCAGGAAATATGCGTTTGTGTCGGTGACGATTTCCCTTAATTTAGGGCATTAAGAGTTGCAGTTCGTGAGGGTGAAAGGTCAAGATTGACAGAGACAAGGCCAGATTTCTAAAAATTGAAACTTCAGCCCGAAGCCTGGTTAATCTCGGGCAGTAAGAGCCGCACGGGGCCCCGACGCCTCTTTCCAGGTTCATGGCCTGACAATTGGCAATCGAAACCTGGGGGAAGAGGGCAGGCTGTCCTAGCAGGACTGTCAGTGGTCAAAATTCCCAGCAAGTCACTGATGACAAGGCCACTCTGACCATGGAATGCTGAGCCAAGCTCGGCTACCTGGTAAATGAAGAACATTTGTAAAATCGAAGCGGGCATACAAAACTTGGATTTTGAAAATCCTCTTTCGAATCTTGGCTGATTTCTCTTATAAGAATTCCTGTGGTTCAGGATCATTAAGTACCTATAGCCCTCCATCTGTTCTGCCGACCCTTGAGCCCCTCGTGGTCCCCTGAAAACCACGTTCAGGGGGTTATCTAACACCGCTAGGCGCCCCCGGGCCCTCAGAGTTGGATTCCCCTCATCTGCCGCTCAGGGACCTCGGGACCATCGTCATGGCACCCGACGGCCTGTCACCTAAGATTTCCGTCCAGAAATGATGAATTCCAAATCTGGATGATTACTCAGCCAACACAACCCTCCCAATTGAGGAATAATGATTGCATCATCCGAAATCGCATCATAGCGCCGCCGCTCGCGATTCCACATCCAGCAGCAACAGCGCATGACAAAGCAACCCAATCCTACCTTCGCTCAACGCTCTTCTAGCTCGCTGCTCTGTAATTCTCGCGCAATCGCCCTTCTCGCCGCCCATCGCCTCAGGATAAATACCTTGCTTCCTCGTCCCCCCACTCCTTGAAGCTTCTCCATGAACTTTCTCCGCTCATTCTTCCCTCGTCCTCCCAGTCCCGGCACAATGGCAGAAGCTTCTCAGAAGGCCCAGCAGATCATCGACGACAACGCTGTTGGTATGTCTTAGCTCCCTTGGTGATATGCCCTGTGGGGCACATGTGTTCGTGATTGCTAACATCCTTGCCCCGGTTTGTAGTCGTCTTTTCTAAGTCTTGGTGCCCGTATTGCAGACAGACTAAGCAGACCCTGGATGCTCTTAACGCCGACTACGAACTGCTTGAGCTCGATGAGATTTGTATGTTTCCCCCGCTTGTTTAGTTCCACGAGACTAACAACTGTAGCCGACGGGTCTGCCCTCCAGGAAGCCCTTCAGCAAATCTCTGGTCAGCGGACTGTCCCCAACGTCTATATCGGGCAGAAGCACATTGGCGGCAACTCTGACATCCAGAGCTTGAAGTCTGCCGGCAAACTTGAGAATCTACTCAAGGAGGCGGGTGCATTGAAGCTGTAAGGGTTTGAAAGCAGCTCTTATTGAGGCATGATGAGCAAGGAGGGCTGATGGCGTTCAGTTCCAAGCTATAGACATGTCCTGTAGACTCAGACGGCTTAGAGGATCGGTGTTGGTGTTATGTGGAGTAGGTCAGCAGGGCACTCGGCGTAAGGTGCACCTGTAATCAGATGAGTTGAATTCATGAGACGTTTGACAATAACTCGCCGAGTTGTGTCGTTGTCTAGTGATACATGTCCAGTGTCCTTTCGTAATGTACATCTTTTCGTAACGTTCCCTTTACACAACCTGCGTAGCAACGGTGCCAACAGGCCTCTCGACAAACTCCATGACGCCATTGATGATGTTCCGTCTGGCCTCTTCTGACGCAACCTTCTTACCGGCGAGGTAGTTGAGCCACAGCAGCCTCGACAGCCGCTCGTCATCCACGGTTCCCATAAGGTCCTTCTTGGGCTTCTTGTAGTCGCCGCCGTTGAATGTGATGGACAGCTTGCCGGCAGCATCCCGGACGAGGACGAGTTCCTTCTTCTTAGGAACCAAACCTCGTTGGAACATGTGCTTAAATGTCTTCATGGCTGTGCCAAAGGCCTCGTCGTTGTACTCGGGATCCCGGCCCGAGCGAGCTTGAATGGCCCTTACAAGGCCGTCGCGCATGTGGGGGAAATCGGTGTCTCGAACAGGGGTGATGCGGAAAGCTGAGCGGCATCCAGCATCCTTCAGAATCGCATTCCACGTCTCCTCTCCTTCGGTAGCGTCCTGCAGCGCCTGACGTAGGGTCTCCTTCTCTGATGGAATCAAGGTCGTCGCTAGAGGGTTGATCTTCTTGACCAGGTAGTGCTGGAGCTTCTCGATGTCCTGGGTAGCGACGTAAAAGCCCACCACATACACCTCGATGCCAATGAACGTCACTGTCCTGGTCCCCAAGCCAACCAGTGTAAACTCTGTACCCTGCTTGTCGGTAACGGCGGCTGCGATCGGACCAGCAGGGTTCTGAGATGGGCCAACCTCTTCAATCTCTATTGTCCGGGGAAATAACTTGATGGTGCCATTGCCCGTGGGAACGACCTCTTGTCCATCATCGTCGTGGAGCACCACCTTGCGCTTCTCGCCCGCCTCGGTTTTGAAAGTTTCGGTTGGTATCGGCGCATCGCATTTGACCGCTCGCTTCTCTTTCTCGTTCTGCAGATCGATGGCTTGCTTGAGCTTCCATGCCGTGTAAATGAAGGAAACGATGCCGGCAACGGCGCCAGCTGCTAGGAAAGCGGTACGGTTCTGCTCGTAGTCTCGTCGCTTCGCATTGAGCTGATTCACATCAAACTCATCAGTCAGGCGGTTGGATCGCTGGGAGAACATGGTCCGGCGGGACGCTCGGGCGACGGCGCATTGCGTTCGAGCCTGCGCGCGAAGCGCGGGACGGAGGGTTGAAGGACGAAGCATGGCGGTGCTCGGCGACGATAAAAGAGTGAATTGAGCCGCTGGTTAAAAACGGAAATATTAAATCACAGCCCAGAATAAGCCATCTAACGGCAGAAGAACGCAGAAATTGTAGTGGTGATGATCTGAAGTGCAATCGATCCAGAGTTATGGAGTATGACGGGAAAACGTACGATCCGAGGATGCCCCACAGCGGCTGTCTATCTAATCGCCGAAGCAACTACGTCAGCGATGCCATCGCCAGCGTCTTACCCTGGAGCATCGTGTAGGAACCTGTGAAGTGAGACAACAGCACGAATTGGGCTTTGCATTAGAATGAGCTCAATGAAGACATGCGGGATCACATGATCCAGCCTGGGTGAAAGTATCATCTTTTTCAAAGGTCAGAGTAAGAACTAGTGCAAGCGCAAGCAGGCTGTGAGATCACTTGTTCTAATAGCAGATGACCTTACAACGTGACAGCCAGACCTAAGCCTGATGCATTATTCAGCCTGGAGAATAACTGATCAAGAATGCCCATCGCATGTGAACGGAACCTGGCTTGGAGATACAGGAAACAGCATTGTTATTGTGGCATAGGAAACTTGTCTTGCATGATCCTCAGGTAGTATTATCATGGATACACCCAAAGGAGCTGGTTACAGCAGCCAGTGCAGGGTTGAATCTGAATGGAACGAATTCCTTCTCTCAGCTTCTCATGCGATCAGAAAGCCCCTTTACTCGTCAATATATCGGTGGCCAATTGATGGCTTAAGCCACTTCTATTGTTAGCTTCTATTGTTAGCTGAAGATCATCGAAATGAAGCGCCCCCAAATCGCTCTTTTCTGCATCCGTCAGACACATCTTCCGCATAACTCAATCCTGTATCCTTCCCCGCAGACAACGTGATCAGCAATCGTGAGCCTAGCACGCGGCCCAGCGAGACTCTTTGCATCTCGCGCCCTCATCAACCACAAGCCTGATCATCATCTACACAAGTCAGAGACCCGCCAACGTCCCCTGACTTGACAAAAAGACTCCCGCCTCAACCCCACTACGGCCTCCCCGCGGACTACGACGTTGTAGGCGGTTCTAGGGCTAGGACCATCTGGGGCTTCAAGGGTTAGTGACTGCGGCGTTCTGCCTCTTCGCAACGGGCGCTCCAGGAGTCCGATCTCGTCTTCACTCCAGACCGGCTAGAGGTCCCGTCACCTGTTTTCAGCAGTACAGCGCCTACAGTGGGCTCCCAGCGCATGACAGCGCTAGATCACAGCGTGCATCTGCCAAATCAAAGACCTACAGCAGGTCCCTTCGACGCGGCTGAAACCAAGGAAACAAACACACATCATTCCTGTTCATCGGGTACCTGAGGTCCCGGCAAGGACCAGCCCAAATTCGAGTACCTTCCTTGCTGTTGTTAGGTACCTTACCCAAGCCCAACCTGGGCCAGCACCAAAAAGTCTCCGCCCCGTTTTGGCTCGCCTTGCCAAACCAACGAACTCCAACTACCGCCGCCCCGTTCCACCATCATCATCAGCAGTTTCATCGCAGCCGCGAAACAAAGACTTTCGGGCTCAGGAGAGTATCTTGATATCGGAGCGGCTCTCGAACCTCTGGAATCGACTAAGCTGCTATCGTATACGCTGCCGTCGCGAGAACGAGACCCGCTGGGCTTCTGCGGCCTCCCGAAATCGTGAACAGCCGCCGGTTGCCGCTGCTCGATAATCACCCTTGTGATCCCTGATCTCCGGGCTTCATCCTGTCGAAAACCCTCGCCGACAATAGAGACGCCCACTACACATCCAAACAGCGCGTCCGTATCGCCATTTGATGCGGCTCGCTGCCCTGCCCGCCGACACCATGGCTGCTTCTGCTTCTGCTCGGCCGAGCCCTGCGCCCGTAGACGATCAGGATGACTCCCGATCGTCGTCGTCGTCCACCTCCCCCGCGCCCGCCGACAATGAAGAGTCCGACTTCTTCCTCGGCGCCAACGATTCGCAGTCGAGTATCGGCGTACCAAACTTCCAGGATATGCAAGTCGAGGATGCTTGCCAACCCCCTGTTAACCGCCTGCCAAACGAGATTCTCATCAGCGTCTTTGCCAAGCTGAGCGCTACCTCCGATCTTTACCACTGCATGCTTGTATGCAAGCGATGGGCTAGGAACACCGTCGACCAGCTCTGGCATCGTCCTGCTTGCACAAATTGGAGGAACCACAGCAGCATTTGTCAGACCCTTCAACTCGAGCAGCCTTTTTTCAGCTACCGCAACTTCATCAAGCGTCTGAACCTCGCCGCCCTCGCCGATAAGGTCAACGACGGCAGCGTGATGCCGCTTTCAGTCTGCACGCGCGTTGAACGGTTGACCCTCACAAACTGCCGCGGGCTGACCGACTCTGGTTTGATTGCCCTCGTCGAGAACAGCAGTTCTCTCTTGGCTCTTGACATTAGCAATGACAAGAACATCACGGAACAGTCAATCAACGCTATCGCCGAGCACTGCAAGCGCCTCCAAGGGCTCAACATTTCTGGCTGCGAGAGCATTTCCAACGAGAGCATGATTTCTCTGGCACAGAGCTGTCGATACATCAAAAGAGTGCGTTCCGAAATTGCCACATCTTGATGCACATGACTAATTCCAATCGCAGTTGAAACTCAACGAGTGTGCGCAGCTCCAGGACGACGCTATCCACGCCTTCGCCGAGCATTGCCCCAACATTCTCGAGATCGACCTTCACCAGTGCAATCGCATCGGCAACGGCCCCATAACGTCCCTCATGGTCAAGGGCAACTGTCTTCGGGAGCTTAGGCTGGCAAGCTGCGACCTTATCGACGACGAGGCATTCCTGTCGCTCCCTCCCGGACGATCCTTTGAGCACCTCCGCATCCTCGACCTAACCTCGTGCATTCGCCTGACAGACGCCGCAGTGCAAAAGATTATTGATGTAGCTCCGCGCCTCCGGAACCTTGTTCTCGCAAAGTGCCGAAACATCACCGATACCGCCGTTCATGCCATTTCTAAGCTCGGCAAGAACCTGCATTACGTCCACCTGGGCCACTGCGGGAACATCACTGACGAAGGAGTCAAGAGGTTGGTGCAGAACTGTAATCGCATTCGGTACATCGACCTTGGTTGCTGTGTCAACTTGACGGATGAATCCGTTAAGCGCCTAGCTCTGCTCCCCAAGTTAAAGCGCATTGGCCTGGTCAAGTGCAGCTCGATTACGGACGACTCCGTCTTTGCTCTTGCTGAAGCTGCATATCGCCCTAGAGTGCGTCGAGATGCCAGCGGAGTCCTTGTAGGGGGTGAATACTACGCTTCGAGCCTGGAGCGTGTCCATCTCAGCTACTGCATCAATCTTACTCTCAAGGTTAGTCTTCATTTCTACTTTCTCTTGGCAGCTACTGACCTGATTCAGAGTATTATGAAATTACTCAACTCGTGCCCGAGACTCACCCACCTTAGCTTGACCGGAGTAGCTGCTTTTCAGCGTGACGACTTCCAACCATACTGTCGGCAAGCACCTCCAGGTATGTTGGCTCAGTTCCTTTTTAATATTGGCACTGACACAAGAGCAGAGTTTACTCAACACCAACGTGACGTTTTTTGTGTCTTTTCTGGCACCATGGTGTCAAAGTTCCGAGATTTCCTCAATACTTCACCGCAATTTGAGGACATGTGGGAAACTCACAACTGGCAACGGTCAGCGCGATGGGATCCTCTTCGAGCACCTCGTAACTCTGTCGCCACCCACCCCCCAGCTCCCCTCGGCGAGGGAGCGGACGATGAGATGGCTGACGAAGATAATGACTTTGAAGGGCTGGACGGCAGCGAGATGGTCGTGGACGCCCAGGCTCAGAATCCAGTCAACGGCAACGGAACTATTAATCCCAACGGACTCATGAACCACGCATTCGTACAACCGATCCCGGTGCCACCTCCACCACCCGGTCTGTTAATAGGTCAGCTCCCTACATTCTTTGCGCCACTCGTCCGCTTCTTTCCCTTGTCGCCTCTTGTGCGGCCGCAGTTCAGGATGTTTCGGCCGGTCCCCTTTGAGAACACCAGTAATAACCTGATAGTAGGCGGAGTGCCACCCCAAGGCGCCCCTCAGGCGATCAGCCATGCGAGCGCCGCGACTTTGGGCCATGGCGGCCCAGTGAACGGAGAGTCCTCGACTGGCGCGAGCACGGCTACGATCCACCGACCACAGGAGAATGGCGATCAACAGCCCGATGCGATGAACTAAATGATAGAAAGTTTGCTTTACGGCTCGGTTAGGTAGCGATGATACTCTCTGTTTTGGGCTTCTCTATCCACGGTACGGATCACTCTTAGGTAGCCAGCCCCTTGTTCAGCGTGACTAATGGAACGACCAAGGAGTTAGTTAGAAGAGGCGTGCTTTCACGCGCGATAGGGACTAGACGACACAACAAGCGCGCCAAGGAGTTTTGTGTTATGGCAACGCCGCGGTTTGCGGCAACGACTTTTGACGGCAAAGATCAAGTATACCATAGGGGGCAACGTTATCAAGGAAAGCGGGCAGGCATGTACATGAATTCAGTCACGAGCTATTGGGTTTTCTATACAGAGGTTTTCCGGCCCTGACAGGCGTATCCCTTCGGAGACAGGAGAGGGATGATTAGGCATGAAGATACTGGCATTGTTAATAATGTTTCCTTGTGATGTGTCTAGGAAAGTTGTGATCTCGTGATGCTTTCGACTGTGACGTGGAATTAGAGATGAGAGTGGACATGCCTTAGACGCCTACATGTTACTGTACCTAGGTATGAGCTGCCTAGACAACAAAGAGCCAGTTGTTGCATCATTCTTAAATAGGTTATACATTACTTACAGAACATGCTACAACAGGCTGATTTTCAAAAATTAATGATGTGTTTTGTATTATCTATCTCCTTTTCTCCACCTCTCCAGACTCTCCACCGTTTCAATCTCAACATAGAAGCTTGGACACTCAAGCCTAAACAGTCTGAATCTTCTCCTGGCTCGTCCGCGCACTCACATCCGAATTCGGATGCGTGCTATCAGCTACATGCCGTGTCAACTCGACATAGTCATACGCAAACTCTCCAAGCTGGCCATCGTCCAGACCCAGATCCTCCTCCTCGGCAGAGACGCGCAGCGAGAGCCCCGGAATCAGATTCATCAGGAAGAGAAGAATGCACGAGAGCACAAAGGACCAGCCAAAGACGGCACAGGTGCCGGCGAGCTGGTGGCCGAGCTGCACCCAGTGGCCGTCGACCCAGCCGATGGGGTCGTATTCTCCGCCGTCGAGGCGAGCGATGGAGGTGCTGTTTGAGGATTAGCGGGTTGTAATGACAAGGTGAGTTCAGGGGGAGACTTACGTTCCAAAGATACCAGTGAGGATGTTGCCCACCATGCCGCCGATACCGTGAACGGCAAAGATATCAAGACCGTCGTCAACGTTGAGAACAAATTTGAGCTTGGTGGCAAAGTTGCAAATGATACCGCCGCAGACACCGATAATAACGGCGGCCCAGGGCTTGACGAAGCCGGCGGCAGGGGTAATGGCGACAAGACCACAGATGGCACCGGAGCAGAAGCCAATAGTGCTCCATTTCTTCTCAAGACGGTAATCAAGGAGAGTCCAGGCGATGGCACCGCAAGAGGCAGCCAGGTTGGTCACGTAGCAGGCCATGACGGCGCGAATGTTAATGGCGAGGGCAGAACCGCCGTTGAAGCCAAACCAGCCGACCCAGAGGAAGACGGTTCCGAGGACGACGTGCGTGACATTATGAGGGCGGTAGGGCAGGCCATTAACGCGCGAGTAGCCGGTTCGCTTGCCGAGCATGAGGGAGTAGGCGAGGGCGCAGCTTCCGGAAGAAACGTGGACAGGACCACCGCCGGCAAAGTCGTAGCTGGGGAGGTTGAAGAGCCAGCCGTTGGAGTTCCAGGTCCAGTATGCGATGGGATCGTAGACGATGGTGGACCAGAGGAACATGAAGACGATGGCAGGAAGGACACGGCCACGGTCGGCAACGGCACCAATGGCGAGGGCAGGACTGTCGAGGTTAATAGGGGAGCTCGGTTTGGTACGAGGAGAAACTCACGTAATGGCGGCAAACATGCCCTGGTAAAGGCAGAACAGGATATCAGGAAGATAGGCAGAGCCATTGGGTTCGCCAAGGGTCTTCATTAGGCCGAACTGGGTGAGATCACCTAAGAAGGCGTTTCCAGTTCGAGAAAAGGTTAGGGAGTAACCCCAGAAGAACCACTGGAAGCTGATGACGGCACATGACACGATGGATAGTAGAATCAGTGTCAAGGCTGACTTTCGACGGGCGAGACCACTGTAAAAGAAGCCGACGCCAGGAATCATCAGGAGGACCAGGACGGAGGAGATGACAAGGAAACATAGGTGGCCGGTCTATAGGGATCCGAGTCAGTAAATGGACGTCGAAGGTAGAGTGAATGTCGAGTCTACTCACGTCGTAAAACACATTCAGGTTCGAAACGCCAGACGAGTAGCCGTCGTTGGCCTTGTCGGATGTGCCATTGTAGGGGAGCGACATGGTGATAACAATGTGCGCCGCGGCACACAAACTCGGTCAAAGCCTTTCCTCTCGAAGTTGATCACCTCAACTCTTGTTCCCACAATCCACGATGTCGGGTGGGTTAGCTGGAGAGAAGGATGGGGTGAGACAGGAATGAAGAAGACCACATCAGGGGACCAAGAAGGCTAAATAGAAACTTGGAAGGGAGAAGATTGAAGCCGGGGTAATGACTTGAAGGGTATCATCCATGACAGACTAGGTTGAGCTGGCGACAAGGGGAGGGTATGTTTGGTATGGTGTGGGGGAATCTTGATAAGACGCCCGCAGCTTCAGAAACAATAGGAGACAAACCCCAAGGGGAGCCATGCCAGCTGGGTCAAGGATGTCCAAAAGGAGGCCGGGCTGACGGGCTTGGTTTGGGGGCAACAGAGCCATTCCGCCGGGTGACAGTCTGCGGGTAAAGAATGTGGCCACTTTGGGAACCACGATCTCTGGTGAATCAGATACGGCTTCTGGATATCTCGGTTCCAAGAATAGCCAAGAAGTTCCGGCGCTGAGGGCTCGTGAAAGCATCCCCCGATAAGCCCAGATAATCGACTTGAGACAGCAAGCGTGTTCACGATGAACTGACAAACCGAATTTCGTCCGTGAAATGAAGGACTCAGACAAATACGCCCTTGGCCCTGGGCCGCGACACTGGTTGTTGCTTATCGCAACTGCAATCCTTGGGCTTGAGTTGGAGGGCCGGAGCTGACGCCACCGTTCGACTTAAACGGCGCCCGCTGATAAGCATCCATGTTCCAACAGGCCCTCCGGAATTGTCACCTCTGCTTGGCAGTTGAGCCGGGGTGGATATCATTCTGGCTTATCATAGGCAGCTGGCTACCTGGGACAGAACCCCAGATTCCCTCGACTGGCAGTGCTGGCTTGATTCGTTGTAGCTGACCTCGTCTGGGGAATGCCCCCAAAGTCTCAAGGGACCCTGCGGGCGCACTACCGTAAGATGGCCATTGCACTTTGGATCTCGGCGATTCGGATGTATCGAAATCGAGATTGTTTCCACCGTCAACTCGGGAGCAATCAGACAAGAGCTGTATTCTTGATCTGGTTGACCCAAGCAAGCCGGCGCAACACGAGAGATCTGACACTCTTGCTTGCACCGCACCTCTCACTTTCCGCTTCCCCAGATGCCCTGCACAGCCGATCCAACGCCATCCAAGCTTCTTATCTAGGTTATCTCTGGAGTCGCCGGATTGCCTAGCGGGAGACGTTGATGAGGTCCAACGGGACGCATCTTATTGGCTGTTGTCTTATCTCTTGGCAGCTGTGGAGCGCCTAGTCTTCAATGGCTCGGGTCCACGACAAGGGGGGTCGAACCCATATCCTTGTCTCGAAGTGGCCGTAGGAGAAAGTGTAATCCGTTTGGGGGACACCGATTGCTGAGCGAATTGGGAGGCATCATTGATGAGACTGCTTGCCTCTGGAGTGTTGATCAACACTGAGCGTAGAGAAATGCCAAGCTTGGATGCGAATAATGAAGCTGTAGTACATGTTGACCTCTGTTGTGCTTCGTGTTCAGTGTTCATGGCTTCAGATAGTGCTGTACGTGATGGAAATGACCATGGACCAGGTCTCCGGAGCGCTCAATCCAATAGGAGGATATTGACTTGACGTTCATGCTCTCCACAGTCTCGTCAACTGTCGACGATCATTTTGCGCCCGCACAGCCTTGCGAGACGACGTTGCGGGCGTCAGCATGCAAGCTTCCCGCTCTCTGGGACGCTCAAGAAGGAGAGATCTGGGTATTTAAGAATGGGCTCCGTCCCGTACAGATCAGACCGTCTCTTCAAGTCTGAGCTTACTTCAACCTCGTCCAAGATGCTGCCAACGTCCAGGTTGTGAACTCTTAGCTGCGGCATGCACGATCTCGAATCGACGAACCGCTCACGGCAACTCCCAACATGTCTCGACCACCCGATACCGGCGACAGCAGTTCTGCTTTGACATGATGGACCGTGGCTGCTTGAAATTATACTGAAAGACGGTCGCCGATGGGGCTGAGATCGTGAAAATGGCTGCTATCTGTATGTGCCTTATCAGACACCGGAAACCCCATGTCCACGGTGGTCGGGACGTTCAGGAGGCAACGAGGCAACGAGGCAACAAGGCATGGCGAATCCGACAGCTGAACCTATAGACTGTGGACAGTCCATGGGGGCATCCGTCGGCTCGGGTGTTTGTGCCGAGCTGTCCATCCACTTGGTATAGATAACCGGAGGCTTTGAGTTCGGGCTCGCTTCTGGTGTTGGATTAGCGTAGAGATAAGAGACAGGCACGGTCTTCCAACATGGTGCGTGAGCCGCTAACACGTCGCATCAAATCCTAGCAGGCCGCATCGGCTTCATGACACTTAAAGGCTGCTGGCTTTCTGTGAAACGAGGTGCACAGTTCAGATCACAGATCCAGACACTCGAGTGTTCAGAATCGTCGCTCAATTGGGTATCTCTCGAATCATCAAGTCTATGCCGTAGTTGTCCCTTTCTATGTCTGTTTCGTCATAGTCGACGAGCGAGTAGCCTGTTGCTGATGCTGAAGCTCGGGCCGTCTCAACGTAGGCAGTCAAGCTCAGCGTTTCTGCGCGTCGGCGAGGTACCGAATCGTTGTCACCGTCTGCCGTAGAGTGGAGATGTCGGGTCATTGACGGGCAACATTGGTGTCTCCAATGCTTCTGCAGTATTGCCCAGTTCGTTTTGCTTGGGTAAACAAGCCGTGCATGCGCTCCTTGGTGCTCGGTTGTCGCCAATAATTGACCATGAGTAGCTTGATCTCATGATTTGAGCTCAGCTCTCCATTCATCCTCCAACTCAATGAGTTTCTTGGCAACTTCCCAGGGTGCTTCCTCCTCCAAGACTCTCCTTTGCTCTCCTGATATTCGGTTAAGGACGTATCGACTCACGGTTTCGGCGTCTCTCTCCTTTGGTCGTCCAATGCCGACAGCAATCCGTACGAACGGCGAGGCCGGGTATTTTCCCTGTGACAGGGACCCTTTAACGCTCTTGATGCCGTTGTGACCCCTGTGGCTTCGATCCCAGGTAGTAAGCCGAACTATGCCAAGGTCTTTCTCAAGCTCATCGTGCACAATGACTAGACTGAGTGATGAGGGATCATGCTGCTTGATAATATCCTGCCATGCTCGAGCGACGAAGCCTCCAGATATATTCATAAGAGTTGGTGATTGAACAAGAGTGTACTTGGGTCCCTGAGACACGAGACAAGTCTGCTTTCCGAGGGTCACCTCGCGAAATGAAGGGTGGCGCAAGACTTTTGCGAGGCCATTGAGAGCAAAATGACCGGCAGAATGAAGGCTCTCGTACTTGGGCAGAGGATTTCCCAGACTGACGACGAGAAACCGAGGACTGAACATCCTGACGCGGGATCGATACTGAAGGCGCCGATCAGACTTCTTTCTTATTAGACGGGAAAGTTTCGTAGTGACGCGGTGTCACGTGCCGAGCAGCATTCCAAATCGGAGCTGGAAGAATGCAGCCCCGCAGTGCTCAGCCTCCATCGCTGACGTCGATCAGTCGATTGGGCTGAGATTGTGGCTGAGCTCCAGTTTTGTCGTCACTCAATCTCCAACTTGTTGGCCAACTCCTGTAATACGCTTCCCACAACAACGACGACGACATACCCCGAGCGCATTTGCGACTTTCAGTCGAATTTCCCACTTTATCGAACCGAGCGACCTCATCCTATACACGAAAGATTGCCAAGATGTCGTGGGCGGGTAGGCAAACCATCACCCCGCAATCCTGAGGGGTCTAACAAGAGGCAGGGTTCAAGAAGAATGTGAACCGCGCGACGACGCAGGTGATGATGAAGACGGGTACGCGATCTTGAACGCGATTCTCTCGGCTCAGCTGACTGGGGACTCCAGGGCATGTGGAGAAGACCAACGATCGCGATTATGAGGTTGAAGAGAGGTTAGCAGCATTCAAGTCGTTGGACGGCGGTGTCTAACTGAACCAGACGATTCAAGACGATGGAGGCGGCTGCGCTGCGGCTTCAGAAGGAGTCAAAGGGATATCTCGACTCACTAAGAGGTAGGCTCAACAATCTTGTATTCTACCCCATGGATACTGACAAAAACAGCCATGACCGCGTCGCAAATGAGAATCGCCGAAACGATAGATGCGTTTTACGGCGACTCTGGTGCCAAGGACGGCGTAAGCAGAAGTTACAAGCAGGCTGTCGAAGACCTGGACGCCGAGACAATCAAAGCCCTCGACGGCCCGTACCGAACAACCGTTCTCGAGCCCATCACCCGGTTCTGCGCCTACTTCCCCGATGTCAACGAGGCGATTAAGAAGCGCTCCCACAAGCTCCTGGACTACGATGCCCTGCGCGCAAAAGTTAAGCGACTCGCCGAGAAGCCCGACAAGGATGCCACCAAGCTACCCCGCACGGAGAAGGAGATGGAGATGGCAAAGGTTGCCTACGAGCAGCTGAACGAGCAGCTTAGCAGTGAGCTGCCGCAGCTGATTGACCTCCGAGTGCCATACCTCGACCCCAGCTTCGAGGCCCTTGTTAAAATCCAGCTACGTTTCTGCGCCGAGGCATATTCCCGTATGGCGCAGGTGCAGCAGTATCTGGATGCCGATACAAGAGACCAGTACGCTGACGGACAGCTGGATGCCAGGGTAGAGCAGGTGTTGCAGGAGATTCGGGAGTTAAGCATCAGCGGAACTGTGTAGGCTTGGTCGGAGGTTCATGTCTTATTAGGACTCTGGGACGGCGTACGGATAAGGTGCTTCTTGTAGAAATATGCCAGTTCATGAACGACTCATGAACAAAAGAATAGACCACTATTCGGGATTTCTATCTTGGATCCTGATTCAAAGCTTGCTTGTTTCTCGTGATAGATGCAACGGCTGATATGTCGCCCATCTGTTCAATCATGATCGTATTCATTGCAAACCCACCTTTCGGGAGGCAGCCGGCCATATCGATACAATAGCCGGCCAATCTAAGGTATCTCGCGAGCAAATCCAAACTCCCAAGCTTGTAGTCTTTCCATACTCCTTTGACACCAATTTTATTCTCTGCTTCGCCTTGTTGTGCGATGGTCCACACCTAATGTCCGGCATGGAGTCCATTCGCTGAACCAAACAGGTCGCTGAGACTTAATCTCCTGCCCATCGCCTGCATAGCTGGACCAACCTCGGGCCCTTGTGTCTCGATAGGTCCAGCAGACCGCGCAATCTTCCATGCCTCTTGGATCATGGCAGCATTTGCCTCTCTCGTCCCCTCCTGATCGTTGTGAATCCACACTCCCAGCACTTTGTCGCCCTCTTCCCAGTCGCCCTCGACCTTCATAATGACGAGCTCCCCAGATATCTCGGCGTGCGACACCCTCGAAAGATCCACAATCACATTATCCAGTCCTCTCCTGTTCAAGACGAACACACACGCCCGAGATCGCTGGCCAGGGTCCTCAGGCAGCGGCGCCTGCGCGCAAACGAACATGGTGCCCTCGACGCCCGACTTTTCCCAGCTCTCGGAGGTGCTATTGAACGTGTAGATGACAGCGTTGGCTGCTATGCTGAGGATGGTGTGGATGGAGGGTAGGTAGCGTTGGAGGACGGAGAGGTTGAGCTCGGTGTTTGTGCGTGGGGGAGGCGGCGCATAGTCGTTGTGCATGGCTGCGTATGCGGCGGCATCGGATTCGTAGTCCGAGATGGCGGGTATTCGGTTCGATGGCTGACGGTTGTGCCGCGCCTTACGCGGTGTTTGCCGGCTCATGATAGATACTATTTGGTGTTGAAGTGTTGGGCACTGATGCGCGAGTCTCGACGATGGTTGTGGATACGCCGCCGGAGGAGTGTGGTCCTGAATGCCAACAGATCTATGGCGTAAGAACGAAGATCGCTATGCTCGCCCAGGTCTCTCGTTTCGTGTGTTGTGAAAGAAGCTTGAATCAAAAATGTTGATGCAGTGGCACATGATGTTGCGCGTGGCCTGGGCTCCTTATCGATAAGGCGCAAGATGACGCTGTCGCGGGGCCCTTGCCAGGACCCTTCCTACATCATCAACAGCCCAACACTAGATTTCGACGTCATACGTGGGAGTTGTGGTTATAATTGCTTCGCATCGTTTCTTTTGATTTATCACGACATTCTTTTAGCACGGCTTACTCCTGAAACTTTGCACCTCATCGTAGAGGCCTTCGCAAGTGATTTTGACTTGGAGGACGTCATGATCTAGGAGGCCACGAATCGAACTCTCCGCGATAAGTCGAGACGGCGTCGCAACAATAATTCCTACTCTTCCAATACTATAACGATGGCGTCTCTGACCGACGAGCCCGCCCAGTCGGCCGCATCCGAACCTGTCGACCTCTCTTCTACGACACCACACTCCCTCGCCAAAGCCGTCCATGCCAGACGATCGGAATACGTGCGCCCGCACCAGCTAAAGGTCAAGATCGGGACGTGGAATGTGGCAGCATGTCCAGGCACGGATAAGGACCTCGCAACCTGGTTCACATATGGCGAAGGCATCGATCAAAACTTTGCGACGCTCAATCTCTCTCAAAATAGTGCTGTGGAGGCAGATGTGCAGAAGCGAGACGGTGAAGCGGAGCCGTTGCACCTGACTGCCGGTAAAGACATTGGTCTTTATGTGCTGGGACTGCAGGAGATCGTAGACCTCAATACGACCAAAGGGTACGTGTACACCGATACCAGCCTGATGGAGAAATGGAAGGCTGCGCTGGAAGCAGCATTGCCCACCGGATATGAACTTGTCACAGCCGAGCAAATGACCGGCTTGTTGCTCCTGGTATATGCATCTCCAGAGATTGCGCCCACTATCAGCAACGTCAGCACAAAGCAAGTTGGGACGGGGCTGTGGGGATACTTTGGCAACAAGGGCGCCGTGACGACTCGACTGCTTCTCGGCGAGACGACCCGCATGGTCTTTATAAACAGCCATCTGGCTAGCGGCGCTGGCTCTTCATATCTGGACCGGCGGTGTTGGGACGTTGGCAAAGTCCTCTCTCAGACTCAATTCGACCCAGTTGTGCATTCTGGCGTTGAAGAGGACGAGGGGGAAAAGATTGGGGATGAGGACCTTGCTTTCTGGTTTGGAGACTTGAACTTTCGGCTTGATGGATTGCCTGGAGACGACATTAGACGACTGCTCATGTTGCATGCTCGAGGTGAATATGGCGCAAGCGAGGACTCGAAACCCGCGCTTGGCGAGCAGGGTGTGATCGTCATGAAAGGTTCCGATAGCGATGATGATGATGAAACCACCCCGGCTTCGTCTCTGCATTCGCGGGAAGAGAGCTTCGATACAGCAAGCGACCTCCCGGACCCCGACGACTTTCCGGAAGACCCGAGCCAGGATCCTACGTCGTTACAGGCCACGATCGATTCATTGCTACCCCATGACCAACTACGGAGGATGATCAAGCAGCGCAGAGTCTTCCACGAAGGCTGGCGAGAAGGGGCAATTACTTTCCTCCCGACCTATAAATACGATGTTGGAACAGTTGGACTCTTTGATTCGAGCGAGAAGCAACGTGCTCCAAGCTGGTGTGATCGCATCTTGTTCCGGACTCGAAAAGACAAGCAAGACTACGAGACCAAGGTCAAGGAGGAAGAGGAGGCAAAGAAGAAGGATGAGGAGATGAAGTTGAGAGGGTTAGAAGAGGATGAAGACGTACTATTCAGCTACGATCCTGATGCTGACGGGGAAGATGTCTCAACGGCTACCCAAGCAGACGAGTATGACGAGTATGACGAGAATGAAGACCCGGAGGCTGAGGATCTGGTGACAAAGGAGGGTTTTCATGATCGGATCAACCTGGAGATTTACGCATCGCACCAGCGCATCACGTCATCCGATCACAAGCCCATTACATCCATATTTACACTCGATTACGACGCAGTCGTGCCAGATCTCAAGGCGCAGATCCACGCCGAAGTTGCGCGGGAGCTGGACAGAGCGGAAAACGAGGGTCGACCAGGTATCACGGTTGTTGTGGAGGGCGGTGAGGGCAACGAAGATAACATCGTGGACTTTGGAGAGGTAGCTCCGTTGGAAAGGAAGACGCGTTCGTTGACAGTTGCAAATACTGGAGGTGTCGCGGCGACCTTTGCGTTTGTGGCGAAGCCAACAACAGAGGATGGAGATGAGATACCAGAGTGGCTGAAAACGACCTTTGTCCGTGCCGATGAGGAATCACCAGAACCCTTGGGCGCTACGGTGACGCTCGATCCCGGAGAGACGGCTTCGGTGTTACTTGAGCTTCAAATATCGGCGATATCCCACATCCGCGCTTTGAATGAAGCTCGCGCCAAGGTCGAAGATGTCCTGGTTCTTCGCATAGAGGATGGCCGGGATCACTTCATTCCTGTGCGTGGAAACTGGCAACCCTCCTGTCTGGGGCGCTCGATCGCAGAGCTGATAAGAATCCCGGACGGCGGTATCAGAAAGTTTGTCAAGGAAAAGGATATCAAGGGGGCAATCTCTTACGACTCGGATGTGCATTGTTCGGCACCAAAGGAGTTGTTTAAACTTACAGAGGCGGTACAGACACTTGTGGAGCGGAGTCTTGCTGAGGCAATGATGCTGGAGGAAGCAGTATTGCCGCGAGACCCTGGATGGCCTCTTGAGTCTTCGACGTGGAGAGTAGGGGAGACGGACATGCAGGATGCCCAAGTTGCACTCGTCTCTGCTCTTGACGTGGACACCCTTCTACTTGATGCACTTCCCCTCGAATGGCCGGCATCATTTAAGCTAGAGGCACTCTCTTCTGTCCTGCTGCTCTTCCTAGAGTCGCTGACCGACGGCCTCGTCCCTACGCATCTGTGGGCCAAGCTTTCGACGGCATTGCCCAACGTCTCCTCCCTGCCGGCAACAGCCTGGCCCGATACCAAGACACAGATCCTCGATATCCTCTCTTCGGCACCAAATCACAACATCGCATTCGTCTTCCTAACCGCCACCCTGTCCCGCGCCGCCTCTGACCTCACGCCCGTGACGACCGACCCCAAAGCCATGGGCCTCACCCGCAGACTAAGCTTCCGTCTGACCAACACAGAGGACGAGGACACCAAGAAGAGAAAGATGAGGGAGAGGAGGTACGCCGAGATCGTGGGACCGATGGTATGTCGCATTAACGAGAAGGAGAAGGGCGCAAAGGATCGAGCGCGGACGGTTGTGGAAATGTTCCTCCGACGGGACGAGGGGAGCTAGAAGCACAAGGATCGCAAGATCAAGGCTATGCGAGCGAGTGCGTGAGACTTGTTAGAGATACTCACAAAGGGGAGGTAATCTGTGCTTGAACAAGAGGCGTATATACATTTGTGTGTAAAGAGTAGTCTTGGAGTATCGGTACGGGGGTTGGCAATAATGGACAAACTGGATGCACACGGAGACCTCGAGACTCGACATGTGAAGGTTTGGAAATCGTGGCGATGGAACTCTGACCTGAAGGAACCTGGGGATTGGGAAGATTGCGGGTTGAGTTGTTGCCCAGCATGTGTTGAGACCACCGATGTCGGTGAAGGCCTCGTCGACGGGCGGAAGCAGCGGCCGAGTGCATCATCACATCACCTTCATTTCATCGTTGCTGGAATAAAGATGCTAATTTTCATCCGTCACAGTATCGTTTTCAGCATCGGCATGTCCCCTTCTATCAGCACGCCGCCCATCTGGAGTGCCAGCTCGCGGACCGAAGAGGCGATAGCCTCGTTCGGCAACCTGTGCAAAAATCGTACTTGCGCATGCATCGAACCCCCTCGAACCCCCATAAACCTACGGTTCCTCTCCCTGCCAGCACGCTGGTCCCGTCGCGGGAGGGGCCTTGCTATGATTCACCGTCGCTGCCGACGTTCGTTATTCTCGTCGTCCACCTTTCCCCGACGTGCGATTGAACTTTGTTTCAAAGCAAACTGCATCGTGTTTGTCACAGGCATTCTTTTACGTTTTCGATTTCGACCTTCAAACATTCCCTTTCTTCCCTTTATTTCCCCTTCATTATTCTTTCCCCATCTCTTCTTTTTGACCACACGTTTGGTGACTCCCTGCTGCCGTCTCCCCATTACTACAACACCCTTTTGGCTCGCTCGCATCTACTTCAAGGTGCCCCAGGACTCTGCCTTTCTCGCCACTGGATCTCGCCCACACAGATAAGTATTGTATGCTGCGGAGTTCCCGTGCCCTTGCTTTCTGGCTAACCATGACTCAGGGCGACACGATCTGAAGCTGGACAAGATGCAGAGCTGGGGCCAGAGCAAGGTGGCCACCGCCAAGATGTCGGATGAACTCCGATACGTAAAAGTTTCCCACGCTGTATGCAAGCGCCAGGAACTGAAGCGTCTTCTTGCCCGCGCTTTAGGCTACGCGACGTCGCAGACGGTGCAAGACTTTGCTGCCTTGACGCCCTTGCCCCAACAGACTGAGGACGAGCTGGCGCAGCTTCAGAAACCGCTCCTTTCGTTGTGGGCTCCGAATCTCCGCAGCCAAAACCTTGGCAGTCAAAGTCTCGCCTATTCAAGCGCCACCGGTCAAGGTTTGGACACTGCGCAGCCAATCGATGCGGGCATCAACTCGGGCACGATGATGCCTGAAGCGCAACAGCAGGTGGACTGGCAGTCTTGCATGGACCTCAGTAACACTTGGTTCGGACAGACTCAGAGCAGTCTTAACCTGGCTGACATGCCTGTCGTGCCGGACAACACCAGTAACATGACACAGTCGTTCAACGGCGTCGGTTCATTCGACACTGCCTTTTGCGGCCTTGACCCGAATTACACGAACCAGGCTAACGACATGGACCTATCTGGTGACTTGGGCAACACCAACTTCGGCCAAGAAACGGTTCAGGGTTTGAACCAGTCTCTTATGCCCCCCAAGGCTCAAGGTGCCCTCCCCTTCTCTGGCGATTTTAACTTCAACGACACTGCGGCATTCACCGGCTTTGGTGCAAACAATATCGACCTATTCGATGGACAGCCTGCCATGGATCTATCTTCTTTTCAGGGCAACGGCTACCTAAACAACAACACTCAAGGTCATAACGGCCTTATTGTTCCCGTCGGGCTGGACCTATCCAATCCCGGCACTCAGGTCAACAACTACATGGACTTTGTCTTCGACCCAGCTGCAAACAATACCGAGTCAGCCAACGGATTCGCCTCTACCGGAATTGATCCGTCTGCCTTGCAAATCAACAACTACAACAACAATAACGACTACATCCAGCTTTGTAACGGCCTTGTTGTACCTGTCGGGGATGGCCTTTCTAATGGCGACAACCCACTCAACATCTTCAACCACCTCGGTCAAGCTGCGTCAACAGTGGGTGGCAACCAACTCCAAGGCAATGATGTCTTCATGGGCAATACCAGCCAGCAAGGGACCATGGACAGCTGTGGCCAAGACTTGTCCATGAACAGTTACAGCCAACAATCACCCGTGGACAATTTCGCCCAACAATGGAAGGACGACGAATCCAATCTCAGAATAAACAGCGCCCGCAAGGAAGAGCTTAGAAGGAAGATGCCTAACACCCTTGTCAGCACTGCTAAAGACTGCTTTCCAAACACCCTCAGGCTGGAGCTAGATCTGATCGACGGGATGCGCAGCAACCTCTCCGTCAACAAGGAACAGAGCCCAGAGAGCTCTACCAAGAGCGGCCCTGCCAATAACGGAGACACCGCCCAGTGCCCTGGCATGGAGGATGCCCAGAACACTGAATTGGCGGCCTTGAATGCCATGTGCGCCATGTACACAACCCCGTTGGATGACCTCCTCAAGCTGCAAAAGTGCATCGACGACCTCAACCACTTTATAAACACCGTCAGCGGCAACATTGACGAGTCCAGGCGGGTCCTGAGGAGCAGGGACAGGGTTTACTACCAGGCGCACGAGCACGGAGACGCGAGCCTTCGCCTAAGGAGCCTCGGAGATGGGAGCCCGCTCATCGAGTCCATCGGCGCCGATGAGGAGTGGCTTGAGGAGGACAACTGGGGCATGCCGCCGCTGAAGAAGCAACGTAAGAAGATATTTTGCCGCGAACTGCCAAAGATGCCGAGGGTGGTTATGGGGCCCAAGAAGCCTAAGAAGCGATCTTGGTAGGATTGAGACTTGGAGGCTCTGCCTATGGGGGAGCATTGCATTAGACCGGGTTCGGTTGGATATGCGACGGCGTTCAGGGTTGCGCAAGAGGGTTCATCATGGTCCTGGAGTCGGGAAAGGGTTGGAGTTATCGGCATCATCAGATTCAGAATTTCGTTTTGTGCAGCATTTGGAACAGACTAGGGTAACGAATCCGGCAAGAGTTTTTAAAAAGTAGATGTCATCCTCTGGCGTCGTTGTCGACACCTCGTCGTCTCCCCATTTTGAGTATTGACCCGCCGTCTCTGATGATATTTGCCATAACTACAAATCTCGGTACTCCTCCAGGAAAATGCAAAACAATTCTCACTTTCGCGCCTTTAATGTTATTCAATATCGCCCCCAAAGAATCGATAGTATCAGTCGTAGCGTCATAACTCGTCCCAGCGTAAACAGTTCCTCCCCCAACAGCGCCGACATGTTTCTCCAGACTCCTCTCAACCAGATGCGGCAACGGTAGCCGTGGCCGTAGGGGCCTTTGGCACAGCCTCCCGTTGATATGTAGGATGGGGCTGCCAGTCCTTCTCGAAGAGTTGAGCCACCCAGTAGAAGGGGTGATCCCAGTCAAACTTGTCTTGCTTCCCGATGTAGCGGACAGATTGAGGAGAGGCATCGTGCTGGTTTATCTTCTCAACTAGAGATCAATCGTCAGCCTGGGCTGTTGCTACGGTTTCGAGAGAGTGCCGCACCCTTGCCGTTGTCCTGCTTGAATTTTTCCCAGACCGAGAGCTGCTTCTGGATCCCGGGATCTTGCAGGGTCCTCATGATGAGGACGTAATGTTCTGGTGCGAGATGCCTCAGGTGCGTGTGTTTTTGTTCCTGGGCTGGGTTGGGCCAGGGCCGCGAGTTGAAGTAGTGCCAGTGTACGAGGAGGTTGTTGCAACTGTCGTGGAGGCTTTCGACGAAGGAGGGAATCGAGTATCGTAGCTATGGACCGTTAGGAACAATACCTTGAATGAAGAAGGTGGGCTTACCCTGGATCCGTAATTGGCTCTGGCATGGCGGTATCGGTCCGCAGACATGCAGCTTGCTTCTCGTAGGAGAACGAAGAGCACCAGGTACGTCGTAAACCACCAGCGAGGATTGTTCAGATTCTGACTCAAGAGCCAGTCGATATGGTGTAGCATCCTGTTCTTGTATTTCTGAAGAACCCAGACGTAGTTCAGGTTGTCGAACTGGGCAACAATCATGCGAGGAACCGACACCTTTCCGAGGAGCGGATAGGACGCGTCTTCGGTCTCGGGCACCATGCCCAACTTTTCTTCGCCGTTAATGTAGAACGACCCTGTGGTGTGTTCTTATCGTTGTTAGTTGCAGCCGTTCTCCAGGGAGACGACAGGGGGTAGCTTACGGATGCCACACCACAAGGTGAAAAGGTCGGATAGAATTCTCGCTTCCTTCATGTCTTCTTCGCTTGATATTTCTTCCTCGTCTATCCGTTCCTGGAAACCTGTTAGCCATAATAGGAGCTGATAAGGAAGAGTAGAAGTACTTTGAGATTCTGATATTGTTGCAACGCCGCGAAGTACGTTCCGTGGATCATCCCGCACTCAGGCTCCGATTCCATCAACGTCTTGATGGTTTCGACGAAGGCGGGAATCGCATTACGGATGGTGTACTGTTCGACCATCTTCGCTGTAGCAACAATGTCTTCCAGGCAGTAGGATGCCAGCTCCTTCTTCTTGAAAGTCTCCTTTCCCGAGAGACAATCCGTCCAGAATCGAGCAGTCACGTCGCCAGCCTTGGGTTTAAACGGGACTACCCGCATGCGGAGAGGTTCTTTACAGAGGTTCTGAGAAACAGAGATGGTTAACGGTGTTCCGCCGGTTCGATCGGTAACGTCTCGCATCTCGATGCCCTTCCAGCGTTTGGTGAGGTTGAGGCCACCGCTGCGGTAGAATATGATGTTGTTGATTTTGAGGCGTTGGCATGGCAAGGGATGAATAGTCTTTTTCGATTCCCTTGAAAAGGCTTGACAGGTTACGCATTCTCCTTCTGGATCCCCCTTGTTCGTTGTACACTGGGTTCGTTAGTATCACCACCGAGGCATCGGAGGACGTGCCGTACCTTGATCTTTTGCATCCGACAACGAACACATGCTCCCATCTGTCTCGTATCGGTCACGGCTTGGCGCTCGCCATCCTTCAGGATACGTCTTCCCTTGGCTCCGGCCTGGGGTTCAGACGATATAGAGTCGCTGTTTGGCGGGCCATATTTGCGTCTCATGGACTCGACCTGTCGATCGTCTTCATAAGGGTCAGTTTCATACAAGTATTCGAACTTCTTCTCCTCGAATTCTTCTCGATGAATCTCTTCGTTGGCAGACTCCTCCTCCTCCTCCTCCTCCTCCTCGAATTCTTCTCGATGGATCTCTTCGTCGGCAGACTCCTCCTCTGAGGCCTGGCTCCCAGACTCGCTATCGGTAGTTTCGGAGTCTTGTATATCAACATGATGTAGGTTGTGTGAAAGTCTTCCTATAAGTGGATCATCGCTACTCTCCTCTCCACCAGAAGGCTGAAGAGGAGAGTTATGCTCACTGCTTGAGTCCTCATCCGTCTCGTCAGAAGTGTCGACAGCAAGCTTGCCACCGCTTTCTTCGTTGCTCTCAGAAGAATCGGCATCCTCGCTGGATGACTCGCTGGTATCTTGATCGGGTTCTAGCGCGGAATATCTTGCGTCAATATCAATACCAAAGCCAGCATCATCACTCAGGTCAGCGCTCTTTTCTTCCGCGTCGGCAAGCTCGTCGTCAGAGTCATCTTCCACCTGATCTTCAGAGTCGTCATCATCGGACTCGTCTGACTCGGAAAGCTGGCGATCACGGCCTTCTTGATGGATAAAAGAATCAAGGCCTGGGTTTCCTTGATGCCCAGATTGGGAGTTGGGTATGTCTTCGGCGAGATCAGGAGTGTTCTTCTGCAAGGCAACGGTATTGATCTTGGTCGAAACTGCCTTCTTGAGACGCCGAGGATTCGGCAAGTCCTCGTCTTCAGGAGACAGGAACGACACCGCTCTCTCTGTCCCGCCATTCTTTCCCCTGACAGTCGAAGACTCATTCGGGGAAGTTACCCCTCTCTGAGGAGAGAGAAGCCCTGTTGCATTGAGGACTGGTCCCTTCCCAGAGGAAGGTTCATGTGAAGAAGGAGACGCCCAGTAAGCCGAAGAAGCGAATGGTGGCGACAAGGCCTGAGGGTTCTGACTCAAGTCTGAGCTCGGGACGGGCTGGTCATACAAGTGCCGAGCAATGCTGGAGTGGACGACTCGCGAGCTTGGACCCAGTTCCAGACCTCCATCTTCCCCGTGTATAGGGGCGTACAGGCGGCCATGACGTGCGTCTTGGTGTAAGCTTAATTCCGGCCAGTAATCCGCCCCATGATCTGAGGGAGCGGCAGGATGAATCTCACCGATACGCTCCACGCTCTGGAGACTACCGACCCCGGTGCTCCAACCAGTGCCGTCAACGCGTAGACCCCTGGCACCGTGGGTAGACGCTTGGCCCTGGCCTGGGAATACGGGCTGACTGTGGTGTGGATTGGGAGCCAATTGCTGGGTCAAGCTCCAGTATTGGCCTGACGGGCCTGCTGGAGAGGATGGCCAGACATTGGATGTTTGAGGATACAGATAGGCATGCTGTTGCTGTGTTGATAACGAAGGCAGTGATGGCTCGGGAGGCTCAGAGGTGCCGGACTCGAGCGTTGGTCCTCGGGCATCCTCAGGCTCGCAGGGAGCATGTTGTTGGTTCGAGCAGCGACGTTTCAGCCGGGGAGGCCCGTTGGCTGCATCAGCGGTATGTTCCCGCTTGAGACTTGTCTCCTTTTGCTGTGCCTGTTCCACGAAAGAGCCTGTTAGAAACGGTAAATCACCTGTAGCCAGAGCCCCCAGAAAGTCGGTTCCTCCAACCGGGACCGATTCTGGTCGTTACACACTCGAACCCCGAATGCAGTGCTCCTCTCGCTCTCACCCTCCTCTCCTTGCCCTCCCTCCCTTGCCACCCACGGAGCAAATGACGGCCACTGCACCTGTATCAATCCACCCCCGGCCCATGCTATGCCATGCTATTGCCGCGGACGTAGACCAACAACAGGGCACTACTATACAGTACAGTCTTATTTGAGTCCCGTAGGAGCATGCTAGTTACAGCGTAGTGACATGGTGGAAGTCGGAGCACGATGGCGGAGCGATAGCCTCCCAAGAGGCTCCCACGGTGTCCCATGGCTCCGCACTGGAGGGGGCCGGCGACGAGATGGATCAAATCAACGGGGGTGCTTTGCACTTACGCGGATCCCAGCCGGAGGAGGAGTAGTAGCCTCCATACCGGCAGCGACGGTTCGAAGCTAGGGTCCCAGGCGAGTCTGCCGAGAGATCCCGTGCAGTCACTTAGGAGGGGGGGGCGATTGTCAGCTGTCATCCACCACCCACGGGTTGTCAAGGTTGCTGCTGCTCTTGGAGGGACGGCAGTGAGTGAGTGACAAGGCGTCGAAACGGGCGACGGGAGGAGGCAGGACGAAGCGAAGGGGCACACAAGAACACCGGTGAGAGAGAACACAAGAGGAAGATGGAGCCCGCAAGCCCGCCCGCTGAAGTAAATTCCGTCCCCGCGCCCTGCTTTCGTCCACTTGGCCCTCGAGGGCGTGCCTGTAGGGGGCCTGCAGTGGCGCCTTTGTGCTCCCAATCCCCGGCTCGTTTCTTGGAGACACCCTTGTCGGGCCTGCATGGGGGACTCGACAGGACAGTTGTCAACCTGGCCTGACGAGCCCAACCCCTCCTGCAGAAGAAGCCTTTCTTCAACAGCCCGTGTTTGTCGGCGTCAATGGGGGGGAGGGAGCCTCGATTGTTTGTGCAATTGCCCATTGTTTGCTCTCGAGAATGCGAGGGCTGGCAGACCCCTCGCCATTGTCTCAGTCTATGAGGAGGAGAGCAACGGGGTGTGGGCGGGTAAATGTCTAAGAATTTTTGCAATGAGCATGATTGTCTCTATTGGCAGGGATTGTGGATAGAAAGGCCACCCCTGTCGAGGACAGCCCAATCAAAGGTGGACGCCTGTGGCTTACCTGGACCCATCCACGAGATATTCTGATTTCACCGGTTAACTTCAGAATGTCGATAGGTACGGAACTACTCTCCGGAGGACAAATTCCCTGTGCAGAGACAAAAGCTGGTAGGGAGTGTATAAGGCGTGGGCAGGCGTAGACCAGAGTCAGAATCCGATCAAAGATTCTTCCAGAAATGCCGCACAATATTTAGAAGGAAATGGAGTCTAGGGCCAACAGCAGCTAACAGCTATCTTATAGTGTTTTATGCCTCGCCTTACAGGTTGTTGGTTCTCTCAATGCTCATCATGAGGGCTAGAACCAACATGATGTGTGATAGAGCCGGATCTCCGTTGGTGGGTGATAGGGCAAGGCATCTCTCGGCTCGAGAGATGATGTCTTAATTAGCGGGAACAGCGGGAATGTCTGGGCTTGGTCGAAGAGCCCGAGAGACAAGGCGCGTAATTCATTGCAAGGACCAAAGCCACCGGCAAGTGGAGATTCCCTTTTACGGAGTACCTTGGACTGTGGAGGCCTGAGAGACTCAGGCTAGAGAGAAATGAGAATGGAAACTCAATCTCTTGACTCGTGATAACGGCTTGTGCCGGCCAAAGTCAAGTCAGGAGGCGTGTGTTCTATGGAAAGCCAAAAGCTACTAAAAGGGAGACATAGTTTACAGAGTACGAGACCAAGTCTGTAGAGAATGAGAATCTGAATATCATCTCTCGACTCGCGATCAGGGTAGAAGCTGCACAAGAGCCTAAGACTTGGAGGTGGAAGATGCCGGTGGTGCTCTGGCTGTGAACACCAGGACCACCTACGAGTAGAGATATCACATACGGGAGTGTCGTGGATGGTAGGAGGCGTCAGAGATTCAAGCTGGACAGGACCGAAACAGGAATATCGCATTTTTGGCTCGCGATAATGGCGGTTATTGTAGAAATTAGCATCAAGTCAGAGGTGTGCAATTCTTTGGTAAGAAGAAAGCCGCTTTCAAGTAGAGATACCGTTCATGAAGTACCATTGACTGGAAATTATTTCGAAGAGAGGCTGAAGAGAATGGGGAAACAGTACTACAACCTCTTGAATTCATGGGGTGTCATACTGTACGGCATGAGATGTATAGGACAGGCGTGGGACACTTTGGAAAGACAAAGGCCCACTATGGATCGAGGTACCAGAATGGAACGTCATTGAAAGTAGAAGTCTCTATACTGAAGCTGGAGAGATGCAAAAGCAATCGCCTCATGGGGTGCCTGGTACTGTACAGAGACGACAAGTATAATGACAGGCGCGGGATTCATTGGAAAGGCCAAGGCTATTGATGGGTGGGGATCACAGTACGAAGGGCCATGGACTGTGTAGATCTTGGACGCCGAAGGAGATGAGAGAGAAACAAAAGGACAGCAGTTGAAAGTGAAACTCTGGCGAAGCTTAGGCGGCCGCCATTCTTGGTCCGGATGCAACAGTGCACATTTTCAACGGCGTCTGTGGGCCGGAGAAGACCGAAGCATGGTACAGTGGGATGACGGGTATTACACAGACTAAAACACCTGGAGTAGTGGTGGGTTGCTCGCTCAGTTGCTGACTGACACGGACGGCCATAGCAGGGAGACGTTGATTCATGGAGCCTCACTCACATCAACCAAGACGTGGAATGCAATGCGAGAAATGCGCAAAACACTGTTTTCAGACCGTCTCACATCGTTAATCTGCTATAGGTTTTACTCTACTCTAAATTACCTTAATCCTCTCAAGATTTGGCGCCGTCCCTGGGTTTGCCCGGACGGTCCCAAGCCCCCTGAGCCTTGGTCGTGAGCTGACAAGATCCCGGAGGCCAATGTCGTGCATCCGGATCTACGACTAAACCTCCTTAGTCTCCCGTCGTCATACTATGGCGCCTGACGGTAACAAGGTCCGGCGTCTTGCTAGTGGACGGCCCTCGTGGAAGTGTCGTCCCGTCCCTTCAACGGCGTCTGACGGCTTCGACGACGGTCGCTCGCGGAGGCTTCAAAACGTATATAAACTCGCCAGAACCTCGTCCTGAGTCTCGAGAAACTCTTATCCTTTCTTCGAATCCCCTTCATGATAATATTCGGGCTCGTGTTTGCCTAGTTGCCGTCGACCTGGTGGTGTCGCTCCAAAGGGGGCAACATCAACACCCCCCCTTTTTCAGCTCCCACCGTGCCTCGTCGACGGTATAGACTCGTCACAAAAACCCGCCCCACGACCTGTTGGTTCCTTTCTTTTTTTGATGGCAAGCAACAGGCCCATCCCACCCCCACCCCACAAGAAACGAGGCTCGAGCCAGTGCACATCCCCCCCCCTTC
>JABFFE010000813.1:0-10155 GCA_013623625.1 Fusarium setosum | reverse complement strand
TCCTGAAGCGGATGGTGACGAGCCTCCCGAGCCTGCCGCCAAGTCTGAAGCCGAAGCGGACCCAGCAACTGACGATTCTCCTGCAAAGGAGGAATCGAAAGAAGCCAAATCTGATACGGATGGGCCCAATGCGGAACCTGTTGAAGAGAAGCCCGCAGCGGAAGCTGCCCAAGACGACGGCACCGATTCGGACAACAAGCCTGAGGAGACTGAACCGGCCAATGCTTCGGCGGCTACTGACGACGTTAACCCCGAAGAGGAACCTGAAGCGGATCCTGCTTCCGCTGAAACCGAGAAGAATGAAGCCCCTGATTCTGACGGCGATGCCAAAGATGACAAGCCGACTGCTGAGGATCCCAACCCGGAGCAGGCTGAAACAACATCGGAGCCTGAACCATCCAAGGAGGCTCCTTCAGAGGACTCGGCAGATGCCGCGAAGGCAGAGGAAGACTCCAAACCAGTTGATGGTGGGGAAGCCGAGAAGGTCAAAGAAGAGTCTCCAGAACCGCCATCCAAGGAGGAGGATGACAAATCCCATGATCCTACTCCTGAAACTGCAGAAGAGAAGGATGCGCCCGAGCCTACTTCTGAACCAGACAACGAAAATTCAGCAGAGGCTCCTGAGCCGGCAAGCAAATCTGAGGAAGCTGCCGACAACAAGGATGCAGCGGAGCCGGAGGAACCGAAGGCAGCGTCTGATGAAGCCAAAGAAACAGACGACGCAAAATCTTCCGATCCTACGCCAGAGCCATCCAAGGATGATCCTGTTTCTGACAAGGAGCCGGCAGCGAAGACTGCCGAGGAGGAGGCCACTCCAGCTGAGGCAGAGAAGCCTGAGCCAGCAACAGACGAGACTCCCGAAGCTGCTGAGACTGAATCGAAAGATGAGGCAAAGGATGAAGCAGCTGCTCCAGAAGCCCCGGCAGATGAACCTGATGCTGGGGAGGCCAAGAATGCTGATGCTGATGACAAGTCTGTTGAAGACCCTGCTGAAGCCGAGGGTGAGAAGGCAGATCCTGTTCCTGAGGCCGCAGATGACAAGCCCCTACCTCCTCCTGATGACAAGGCCGGAGAAACGCCAGAGGAGAAGGCCGCGGACGAGCCCGAGGGAGATGAGAAAGCCGAGCCTGCGGCTGAGAAGGACTCCGAAAGTGCTGAAGAAAAGCCCGAGACAGACAACGCTACGCCAGAAGCGCCCCCAGAGAAACCATCTGAGACGGCTTCCTCTGAGGGAGATGGCGACACCCCTCCGGAGTCTGGAACCGAGAAAGCTGTTGAGCCGGAGGCGCCAAAAGAGACAGCCGAGGGAAAGGACCCTTCTCCATCGGATGATACTCCAGAGCCCGAGGCTCCTGACGCCGACGAAGTGAATGCTCAAGTCAATGGGGAGGATGGAAAGACCTCCAGCCCTGACTCGGATACCAAGGCAAAGGAGTCTGTCGATGAAGCAAAGGAAGAGCCTGAATCGACATCTGAGGGCGATAACGCCAAAGAGGATGCCACTGCCGTTGATCCTGAACCCGAAAAGGCGCCCGAAAACTCTGGGGACGCTGCGCCCGAGGCCGACGATAAGAACGCTGAAGAAGCGGCAGCCCCGACAAAGGTGGATGACAAACCTGACGAAGCACCTCCAGCTCCCGAAGGAGAGACCAAGCCAGCAGATGAGACTACCTCTGTCGACGAGAAGGCTGCAGACGCCGACCCAGCTCCTGACGAAGGTAAACTAGCTGAGGACTCACCTGCCCCCGATGATAAATCTGGCGCAGATGCCGAGCCAGCCGGAGAACCTACCGCTGATAAGGAGACAGCAGGTGAGAAGCCTGTTGAAGAGGCACCTGCCGCTGAGGACAATTCTGGGCCTGCCGAGGAGAAGCCTTCCGAAGACACTCCTGAATCTGTGGAAGAGGCGCCTGCTGAAGAGGACAAGTCTGAGCCTGCTGAAGAGAAACCTGCTGAAGAGGCGCCCGCTGAAGACGCTCCTGAACCTGCGGAAGAGAAGCCTGCCGAGGAGAAGCCTGCTGAAGATACTCCTGAATCTGCCGAAGACACGCCTGCTGAAGAGAAGCCCGCTGGAGACGCTCCTGAACCTGCGGAAGAGAAGCCTGCTGAAGAGGCGCCCGCTGCTGAGGACAAGCCTGAACTAGCTGAGGAGAAGCCTGTCGAAGACGCGCCTGAATCTGCGGAAGAAAAGCCAACGGAAGCGCCTGAATCTGCCGATAGCAAGACAACCGGAGACTCGGCCCCTGCCGCTGAGGAGGAAACTGAACCAGCTGAAGAAGCATCTCCCCCTCAAGACAAACCAGAGGATGAGGCAGAGCCTTCTGACGAAAAGCCAAGTGAGGAGACCCCTGTCGCGGACGACAAGACGCCGGATGAAGCGCAACCCGCCGAGGATAAGACGGCTGAGGACCCCAAACCTGCTGACGAAAAGCCAGCCGAGGAAGGACCCGCGACAGATGACAAGCCCGAGGCAGAAGCGGAATCCTCTGACGACAAGCCAGCTGAGGACGCACCAGCAGCTGAAGAGGCACCAGCAGTCGAAGAGACACCAGCAGTCGAAGAGACACCAGCGGCCGAGGAGAAACCCGCTGACGAAGCACCCGCGGCCGAAGACAAGCCAGCTGATGAAGCTCCTGTAGCTGAGGAAGTACCCACAGCTGAAGGAGCACCTGCAGCTGAAGAAGCACCAGCGGCCGAAGAGAAACCCGCTGAGGAAGTTCCGGCGGCTGAAGACAAGCCAGAGGAAGATTCCAAACCTGCTGACGACAAACCAGAGGAAGAGGCTAAACCTGCTGATGAGCCGCCAGCCGAGGAGACTGCAGCACCTGAGGATAAGCCCGACGAAGACGCCAAACTAGCCGAGGAGGCACCTGCAGCTGAAGAAAACCCCAACGAGGAACCGTCCGCTGCTCCTCAAGACGAGGGCAAGGAGGACGACACGACTGACAAGCCCGTTGAAGAAGCTCCCGCAGCCGAGGACGAAGCCACAGCTGCCGTCGAGGAGCCACCCGCCGAAGAAGCTTCACCTGCTTCGGGCGAAGACGCCAAAGCCGCTGATGATGAACCTGTCACTGATGAAAAACCAGCTGATGACGTGAAGTCCCCTGATGAAGAGGCGAAACCAGCCGAGGAAACGCCTACAGCAGCAGAGACAGACGAGCAGCCGGCAGAACAGGAGCCTCCAGCACCAGAGGAAGATACCAAGCCTGTCGAGGAAGCATCAGCTCCAGAGCCTGAAGATGCCGCAACCAAGTCGCCCGACGAACCTCAAGATGAACCAGCTCCCGAGCCTGAACCTGAAGCGGAGAAGGCGGCCGAGGCAGAGAAGAAGGACGACGACGAAGCAGCCATGGCTGAGGCCGAGGCCAAGGCCAAGGAAGAAGAAGAGAGCAAAGACACCCTTGGTCCAATCCCGGGCGAGAAGAAGCAGGCGAAAAAAGGTGAGGAACGCCATTCATTAAACGATACCCCTTTTGATTTTCCGCAATGTTTGGGAGTTTCTACTACGGAGTTACAAGAAGAGGAGGGTGACGGCGCTTTGGAGTTACTTTCAGATGATACCCAGGGACAGCAAGAAATACCATCCCGCGAGGGAGACACAGGACTCACGACTATCGCTCATGAACCGAGCCAGCCATCCGGGGCTGAAGCAGTGGACGGGCATGACGAAACCAGCAAAGACAAATCGCATGCTCCGTCTCTTGAAGATGATCACACTATCGCAGAAATCACGATGCCAGGGTTACAAGAGCCGGGTTCGGGCCAAAGTACGAACATTGCAGCAGCGGAGGGCCCCACGCCCCTGGAATCAAAGGCCGAGATTCTAGGTGACGTTCAGGAGGCGCCAATTACGAGGGAGGGTCTGGATGAAGATGCCGCTTCTCAACATGCGGAGGAGGCGACGCATGAGACTTTACCAGCTCCCGTAGACACTCTTCCGGGCGAGGCGGCCGAGCAGTCGAGCAGCCAACCAGCCGAGCAATCATCGAGCGAGCCCAAAGACACAGCGCTAGAAGACAAAGAGGCCGCGACCAGCGCTCCCGAGGATGCGGCTCCAGATGCGCCCATCTCGGCTGACAGTCAGCTCGCTTCAGAAGCCAATGATGGCGCCGAAGCCCCCACACCTCGCACTTTTGACAGGCACGGCGCCACGGACCAATCAACGGATGCGATTGATGAAACGGGTCCTGGGCCTGTAAATATTGACATCCAGCAGCCAACTGCGGCTGCCCAGTCCCAGGAGCCCGAGGCACATCTCGAAGAGCCAGCCAAGAGTGTTCAGGATGACAATGCACAGCCAGAGGGAATGGAGCCCAACTCGCCAATTCCCGCTCACGACAATTTGCCTGCCTCGCCAGCTGGCGATGAACCAATAGTTGACCGAGGCGAGACGTCGGCTGCGCTGACACCCGACGCCGAGGCAGAAGCCCCAGCCCCTGAGACTGTTGCGCCCAGTCTGGAAACAAGCCCAGACCAGGCAGACCTTCCCGAAACTCCTCAAGATCGCGAAACCCCCAGCATGGAACCTGAAGAGGGTGAGAAAGTCGACTTGGAGGTTGAGGAAGCGTCAGCTCCCCATGACATCCCCGACCGACCTTTGAGTCCTGATGGAGCGGTTGCTGCACAGTCAGAAGAAGCCGATGCTTCCGACCCCAAAACTGAAGAGCAACAAGCAGAATCTCCCGGGACATCGCAGGACACGGAGCTTCCAACCGCGAGCTCGGAAAGAACCGAAATCCGCGATCCAGCCTCGCAGGAAGACCAGCATGCTATTCCCAAGGAGGACCACGATTCCGTTCTAGCCGAGACTCGCCCCGAGGGGACAGAACTTCCTGGACCCGAGCCTCAGACTGAGCAAACAGCAACGCAGGACTCCATGCCCGCTGAGGTGACTGAAAATGATGAGCCCGTCGACTCGGGAACAGAGGACAAGCCAGAAATGCTGGGGCTATTGGAAGCTCTTCCTGTGACGGATGTGCCATCACGCGAGTCCAAAATCCTGGATACCGACTTCGAGAATGTGCTGCCGGTACCAAGAGAGATGCCTGAATCGGATGCGGCAACGCACGTGGAGCCTGAAGAGACCGAGGCCGTTGGTAACGAGCCCAAACAAGATTCTAAAGAGTCTGAACTGGCATCAACGGAAGACGCTGCTGCTGACCTTCAACCTGAAGCGACCGAAGCTTCTGACGACAAACCTCAGGAGGAACAGCCAGCATCTGCGAGTTCCTCTCCAAAGGTCGAAACTATCGAGGAGGAGCTCAAAGAACCGGTGACTTCTGAGTCAAAGCCTGACGAGAAGGGTCTGGCGCCTGAGGACGTAGAAGCCGCCGAGACTCCTATCGAAGTTGTACCTCAACAGAGTGAGCAACCAGCGCCCGAACCTGACTCCCATGACTCTTCTTCATCTGCCGAGTCTAAGCTCGACAAAGATGAAGATACAACGCCTGGCGAGCCCTTAGAGCAGCAACGTGATCAATCGATTAAGGAGGCTGAAGATCAAGACGATGCCCGCATTTCTGAGCAAGAGGATGCCAAACCCGACGAGGTTCAAGAGCCGACGTTCGCACCTGCAAGCCCTACACAGTCCTTGGCCGAAGAAAAAGCTGAGAAAACACCACCTGTTGACGATCCTCCTCACCTTGCCTCCTCTCTGAGCGGCGATGCACCTGACGAGGATGGCAAAGATGATGCTGTCCACAACCTTGAGCATCAGAGTGTTGTCTCCCGGCCTGCCTCGCCTGAACCTCCATCTGGACAAGCCGAAACCTTGGATCTCAATGTCCAAGAAGAGGATGCATCCCCTCCAGAAGTCAGTCTGGAAGCAGCCTCAGGAAGGGTTGAACCTGGAGAAGAAGTTGGTCAACAAGGAGATGCTACACCTGAGCCTGAGCAGCCGACTACTGCATCCAGGCCTGTCTCTCCAGCTGCCGAGGTCTCAGACGACGAGCTGCCCAAACCCGAGGAATTGCCAGGGTCACCCACCTTGTCAGAGCCTTTGACGACAGCTGTTGCGGACGACAATAATGACCTTGAGGAGCTCGCTGCTGGTGAGCCTGAAGAGCAAGCCGGCTCTTCCAGGGCCTCGACTCCAGATCCTGTTGTTGGAGAAGTCACAACTGGTGACATCCCAGACTCGATTCCAGGCGAGACTGAGGCAGTGGAGACTGCCATTCCTGAAACAACTCCGACGTCAGAGTCTCCAGAGGAGGCGAGGGTTGATGCGGCCACTGACATGCCAGCCGTTGAGCCAGAGCCTGCCAATCCCGATGTCATCACTCAAAGAGCAGAGTCACAGGAAGCCCCGCAGAATCCCGGCCCTCAGGACGCTGAACCAAGCCCGGTGCTGAAGCCTTCTGAACCAACCGTCGAACTCAGCCCTGGCACAGAAGATATTTTGGGTCCAGAGGTGGATCGTTCCGATGTTGAAGAGGTCCCGCTCGAGAGCCACATCGCAGCGCCAGCCGTGGCTGCTTTGGAAGAGGCTTCTGGCTTGGAGGCTTCCTCGCCTATCACCAGTACTCAGTTCGACAAGCCTCTTGATGAGGGACAGATTGGAGCAGATCAGGTCAGAAGTGCTGCAGAGCCAGGCTTGCCCCAACTTGAACCAGTTGCCGCAGCCTTCGAGCCTTCTTCTCCTGCTCTGAAGCCTCAGGAAGTCCACGATGGGCCCCAATCGAGCGACGAAATCCCGTCACGCTCACTTGAACTTCCAGAGCCGGTTGCAGAGAGCTCTGCTGAGCCAGAGGTTTCTGGTGCTGGTGATCATGTTGCCCTGAAAGTCGAGGAATCGGATGTGTCCGCGCCAGCTTCACCAAATGCCGTGGCTCAAGATGTTCAAGACACGGCTTCAACTGGTGACCAGCCGCCTTCGTCAATCTCCCATCCTGATTTGTCAGTCTTGGTGCCCGAGACAAGTCCTCTTGAGCCAACAGCCACAACTGATAACAGAGGGTTGCCGGACGCTGAGGAACCGGACGCTGAGGAACCAGAACACCTGTCCAGGCCCTTGTCACCCGACTCAGCAGTTGAGACGGCGGATGGAAAACCTGGTCTTACAGAGGAACCCTCAACGGCTGAGTCTGACTTGGCCCTCGCAAAGCCCAAAGACGGAATCGACGTGAAGGATACGCTGCCCGAAGAAGCCGTCGAACCTGAAGTCGAACAACCACCTACGGAGTTGGTCGAACTGTCAGTTCGCCAGGAACCAGCTGATGCCTCAGACACCGACAGCGAACCTGAAGTTGAGAAAGAACAGACAGGATCTCAACTGCCAACTGCTTCCCCTCAGACGATGGCTCTAGCCGAAGATATTGGCTCGGACTCATCAGATGCAGACGACGAACCGACGCGCGCTGTGCCGACAAGTGTCCCTACGTCACCAGTAGCTCGATCAGTCGATGACCAGCCTCAGCCTGAAAGACTGGAGGATGGTCTTGGCACGGCTGAGGATGGCGTTCCGGGAAGCACTCTAGGCAAATCCGATCACTCAGATGATGAACCGGATGATGTGATCCTCAACGCGCCCGATTTCGCTTCAGCTAGCCATCAAGACTCCCCAGACGGCCAGGACAAACCTCACGGCGAGCTTATGGAAGCCGGAGGTGAGAGCAAATCCCCGGAGCCGATTGCAACAGATGAGAGCGAGGATGATGAAGCTATCTCAAAGCAAAAGTCTCCAGCGGGCGGCGATAACGAGCCTGAGAGTCGGGACCTCCCATCAGCAGTCGTCTCGGTGACGGCAGACGAATCTACTCTCAAAGCAGGGGATGACACCCTAGCTGTAGGAGAAGAACTGCCACAAGTTGGACGTGCTAGAACCGAGAGCACCAGTTCCAGTTCGCGCTCTGAGGTGGTGTCCCCAGTGGAGACTGAAGAGGTTGTAACTCAGAGAACAACCCAAGATGTTGAGTCTGTTGCCCATGACTCGGACGAGGATGATCAATTGCATGAGGAAAAGCCCGAGGCTGTGCCCGACGTGATCAAGCCCACGGCACCACATGTTGCTGTACCATCTGAAGTCGAGCCTCAACCATCTCTTGAACCTGAGGCGCCGCAGAAGCCTGAATCAAATGCTTCTGAGAACTCCGACTCAGAAGATGATGAGTCAGGTCGTCCCGACATAGCTGTGGCTGAAGACCAACAAACCCGTTCTTTGGCCCCAGAAGCGCCTCTACAGAATGAGCCTGAAGGCAGCACGTTGCCCAGCGCCGACCCTCATGCCACAGGCGGCATTGAAGGCTCGGAGCTAGCACAAGCCCGCCAAGTCATGCCAACAGAAACAACTGAGGAGAAGCCGCCAGCGTCCGCAGAACCTGAGGTTGTCCCCGAACATGAGACGAAGCGGATAGAACTCATCCAGCCTGAATCCCCCAAGTCTGAAAGAGGCATGCATATCCCTGCGCGAGACAAAGGCAAGGCAGTCGAGATCGCACCGGAGAGTCCAAAGAAACTCAGCTCGACATTGCAACGAAGCTCTACGCGCCCCTCTCGCACTGAACCTCCTCGAACGTTTTTGACGCAACAACAACGGCCTCGTAGGTCTTTGAGGATTCGTCCTGGAACAGAACTTTATACCAAGGACCCAATCTTCATTCCTGTTGCAAGCCGGCCGGCTGATGCCAGACCTGCGCCCCGGCCTCAGCCTTCCCTGGTTGAAGCCGAAGCGTCCAGAGCACCCGTTCGTCCTCCGCTCAGGCACCGGACTGTCGAGACTCCGGGCGAGTCATCAAGAGCAGCCGCACATGCAGCCCCCAGACCTCGTTCTTTCCAGGCCGAAGACGAGTCACTCAGGGCCCCCGTGCGGCATGACCTTCGACATCCAACTACTACGATTGAAGAAGCATTGAAGAAGAGAGACTCTGCTCACTCGGCTGCTTCAACCACTGAGGAGGAAACCCCAAGGCCTCCAACCCCTGGCATCGTGATACCTGACGCAGATATGATTGATTTACAGCGAGCTCGTACCCTACGACGGAAGCGCAAGATGTCTGTTCAACGTGCCGAAGACACTCTGGCTGCTGCAGTAGTCATATACGCAACCGCCGAGGCCTTGAGCCCTCCTGGCAGCCCGCCGCTACTGGGTCGCCATGAAGACCCAAACCTACCTAATCTGGAACATCAGATGACAGCGAACCTCGATGATTTTGACTTTTCAGTTTCTTCCACACCACGAAGGAGCTTCGAGGATGAGCTCGAGGAACTCTACAAGTCTGATGCTGACTTGTTTGCAGACGACAGGAGCAGAGAATCTGACTCGTCGCGCAGCGATAGAGACAGAGAAAGACATCGCAGGCGCCGGCATTCACACCACTCCCATCACTCCAACAGGAGCCGTGATGAGGAGGGCAGGGAGCAGAGATCTCGCGGTGACGATGAGAAGCGCGATCACCGGCCTCGCGATGAGGATGAGAGTCGGCGCCGTCGCAGATCTCACCGCGAGGACGAGGGCCGACCTCGTCGACGCCGTGATGAGGAAGAACCACGGTCTCGTGGATCACGCGGCGAAGTCGATGCCAGGCCTCGCAGTTCGCGAGGCGTTGAAGAGCCCAAACCTCGTGGGTACCGCCGCGAGGAAGAGCCTCGGTCGCGTGGATCGCGCGGGGCTGAAGAAGCCAGCTCGCGTGCTCTGCCGCGTGAAGATGAAGGCCGAGAGCGCGTGAGGCGACCGTCGCACGGTTCCCATCAACACCGCCGCTACCGACCCGATAGTGCCGGGTCAGGCACTCCCGGTACGCCTCCAAGACGAGACAGTGGCTTCTCGGCCGATGGTAGTTCCGGAAGCTCTGGCCGCAGACGCCGCACGCCTGATGAACAGGCTGCCCATGACAAGCGCAAGGCGGAGAGGGCAGAGCGACGGGCACGGGAGAAGGAACCCGAGCGAAGGCGCGAGCCTTCACGCGTCCGAGAGCCTCCCAGGGAGGTGAAGGAGAGCAAAGGCAAGGAACCGGAGCCGGAGCCGGAGCCGGAGCCGGAGCGGAGACACAGGCGGTCGCGACGGCACAGCCACTCTGGGCGAACCCGACATGATGAAGGTAGGGACCGTCCACGAGAGGAGTCAGCTGCGCCGCCTGAGAAGAGGTTCTTTAACGTCAAGAACTCTGAAGGAATTGTCGGCAGTACTCCGCCTCCACGCGAGGAGCCTGCAGTTGTCGA
>JABFFE010000810.1:0-18735 GCA_013623625.1 Fusarium setosum | reverse complement strand
GAGACAGGGCGAGACGACGAACTGGCGACAATTCAGGGGAACAGGGTGCGGGAACGCAATGGATCCTTGGAGTGGGGGGGCACGGTCGCCCGGGGACGCGGGCGGCATCTTGATGGGCGATGGCGACGAGGGAGCCTGGGGTTTGAGTTGTGATTGGACATGCTGCATCCACTGGCTGCCCTGAGTGATTCCTGAAATGGATCTAGGTTAAGCCCGAAGCGGCGCCCTAGCTTCGAAAAGAGCCTAGCGTTCAGCCTGAGACCATGTGGATTTAATTGCCGACAGGGATCTCCAGCTAGGGAGTGCAAGAGTCCACATCAATCCAAGTACTAACATAAATACTGCTGTGGCACAAGTGCGAAATTGGTCTTGAAGCGTTCAGCTTATTCTCATGAGTACCTCTCACAACCTCCTCCCCTGTGCCGTTCTTTCTCGACACCCCTGTCTCAGCCAAAGGGGAGGGACGGGTGCGATTTGGATTGGAGAGATGCAGACGCGATGCAATGTGATAGGCTACCAATAGTTTGATGCAGACAACGCCGGCTCGAGACGTCAAAGCTGTCAGAAATCAAGTCAGCAGCAATGCAATCATCCAGGAAAATGCTGAGAGTGTGTCAAGAGCCAGTTGATGTCGAGGAAAATCACCCTCATCAAAACCTGGGACGAACCATGCCCCTTGAATCCCTCGGTCAAACTCTCCTCCCAGTCCGGAAAACCAGGGTCTTCGGTGTTCCCACTTAGAATCTCGGCCACTCATAGCTCGCCGTCAACGAGCAGCCCATTCATCTGAAACCTCTCCTCTTCGCCTCGAGACAGGCAGGCATCATCAGACAGCGAGCCGCCTTCAGCAAGCGAGCGGCCTCTTCTTGCATTGACCAGTTTCTGACAGCGGGTTTTGCCGCAGATCAAAACAAACCAAGGTCTGGTGCATCAAAAACACTGGTGCATATGTATGCGGCCTATGACAGACCGGGCTTGTGCAGAGAGTTTCATGGTTGGTGACGGGTTCGCCCACGTCACCGAGACCGCACACCATCTCCATTGGCAACGAATGCAAGATGCAAGACCCAAAGCCTGCTCGTTGCTGATGCTCTCTCGGCCAGTTCGGGAGCGTGGTGCAGTTTCATTATCCAAGATTGCCAGGATGCATGATCCCATTAGACTTGACATTTGTCTCGGACGCACAATGCCTATGGCCCGTCTTCCATCACGGTTCAACGCGTACGTCCGAACCATTTCTCCCATCGCGGCCCTTTGCATGTTCCAGAATCGTGAGGCTCTTCAGTTTACCTCTCCAGCCCCATTTCCCCTGAGGCTGTGCATTCCAGTCCGTGGCGGTGGGTTCTCGCTCCATTGTCCAAGATGGCTGTGGGTACACTGATGGAGCCTAAAAACGTTCGAGAAGAAAAAAAGGTGGTCCATAGTAGCCGGGCGCTAGGTCAGGCGCGTTTACGCGTAGACATGAAGGTCATCTCATTTCGGTTTCGGTATAAACTCAGGGAACACCGTGCTTCAAACAACGGATGCTTGTGTGACGCGTGTACGCTCAGTGCCAAAAACAAGCTTGTTCCCTCAAGTAGGAACCCAAGGAGGAGTGATATCCATGGATGAGATAGGAGTCATCTCGTCTGTGAACCGTAGCACAGACAAGCCTCATGATGATCATTCATATCCTCATCCCGTACATATGAGGTCATTAATCAAAACTAGCAAGCAAGCCCATCAGACAAGCCACCTCCATCAACAGCTTCAGCCCGGGAGCCCCGAATTCTAAAAAGCAACGGCGCGCCAAAACGTCCATCTCATTTTCCCAGCCTCTTTTTTTTTTTTTACCAGCACCCAATCGATGGCAAAGCTAGCTAGACTAATAAACTGATTCACCCATCCCCCACAAAGAAGAACCACTTGTCCCGTGCCTGCAATGCAGCAATGCAATGGATTGATCAGTGCGCTGTTTCGGGTCCCGTAGACAAACGGCCGTTCTCGGAGTGAAACCTCCATCGTGAAGATGTGCACTCCATCCGAGGGCTTCCGTCATGCGGGCTGTTGTCTTCACCGCCGCTTCCTTCTTTTTCACGCTCATGAGCTGTGTTGGAGCTTTTCAGCTAGGTGTCTGTACATCTCAGACCATCAGAGCTGAGTTGTGGGGATGCATGTGTTCTGCATGTCCATCATGTCATCCAGACATTGATCCTGTCATGAGACTATCGACATGTCGATATTATGGATTCCTGCCCCGTATAGTAATCTTCAATGTCACCTTTGATCTCAGCCCCCTCGATATTCAATACCAGTTGCAGCATGATTATCAAATTTCACCCTCTCCCTCATATGTCAACGTCCTCTGCGCAACGGTCATCCCACGCACCGCATCACACCCGGGCCACCTTCATCCCCGTTGCCAGCCAGTTCATGCTTCACTCGTCCGATTTTGCCTTTCTAACCCTACTGTTTTGCCAACATCATACCATTTACCTCGACATCCATTCATCAGTCTAGACTACAGTCGCGCGCCAAACCACGGCCGCATGCGTATACACGTATTCAATGCCATCATCTCAAAGTCAAGTCCCCGTCCATTACCTCTACCTCGGTAAACTCGACTGTTAATCGTTTGGCGCGTCATGACACCCAATATCCAACACTTCATTCTCCCTTCAGTCTTGTCAAAAGTTCTTCATAGTTAACTTATTGTGATTCCATTCCCTAAGGTTGCTGCTCAAGGGGCAATTCCGAGATACAGTGTTGTACACCTCCACAGCTATCCATCATCCCCTGTGCCTCCTCTCCTCCTCTTGTTCCTGGTCCCGACCTTTCCCGCATTACACAATAACCAACATGCAAAGTTGGTGTTTCCATCAGCTCTGTGCTCCTCACCGCCACTCTTGCCTGTCACATCTCCAATCCCTAACAAATATTGTACAACGAAGTTGATTGAAACAATTCGGGCACGAGTCCCTTGTCCACCCGACACCACCGGCCTCGGAACGCCAGCCCCTGCTCCTCTGCTAGTCCCCTCCTTCGTCATGATGGAGGGGGTCTCCAGCAAAGAAGATAAGAATAGTAATATGAAAGCGAAAGTAGGGTGAAAGTATTATCCCAGTGAGTCCGTTCACTGGGTTCTTCATTAGAGCCGTGAATTAAAGGTGATATTATTACCGTGCTTCGAGCCGTGTTGATAATTTGCTGATATTGATGTTGTTGTCGTGTTTGGCCATCCAAGAAAGATAACGAAAAGCGCCTCCCGGATAACAGTGGCAAGTGAACTAAATCGCACACCCGGGCGATTCCCAAGTTAATGGGTTTTTGTTTTTTCTGGTCTGTGTAGTCATGTGTCCCATGTGTCGAAATCAATCACGTCGTGTTCAAGTGCATCGACCTGCCTACTCATCCTTGCCCGAGTCCTCTGCCTCGGCCTTCTTCCGGTCACCAGGCTTGTTGCTTCGCGAGCCCTTGTACTTGGTGTTGAGGAGAGTGTCCCAGAAGGTAAAGAAGGGTTGGGCAAAGTTGGTCTTGATGCCCCAGTGCTGGTGGTGGATATCATGGTAGGCGGCATTGTTGCTAGTAATGATCTGGAGGGGGTCCCAAGGGAACGAGTATCCGCAGTGGTCATCGACAGTCTTGATGGTAGACATGGCGAAGAGCCACATGCCCTGGCGCAGGGTCATGAAGGTAGCCTTGAACGCAACGGCTGCGCCAAGGGTGTCGAGCAGGAAGCCCTCGACGGGGTGGTTGTAAAGGGCGCCGTAAGCATATGGCACGTAAAGTCGGTGGTGGCGCGAGTGGAAGGTAGCTGTGAATTCAAGTTAGCAGACTGCGAGGTGGGGTTTTAAGAGCTACTGCATGTCGCATGGTACTCACCATACAGCCACTTGTTGACGTGCATCAAGCGGTGGAGGAAATACTGCCAGGTGTCGATGATGGAAATGGCGACAAAGAACTGAACAGCAGGAATAAGGAAGTGGTAAATCGCCTTGGCCAGGGTGATCTCCCATGAGGCGAATGCTGGCTCAGAGGCGGCATTCACAAGCGAGGGATAGTAACCACCAGCGAGGGCGCCGGCCAGCAGCGGGTGCGAGTCCAGGAGGTTCTTGGAGATGGCGGTAGCATTAAGACCGAACAGACCCAGAAGAGTAGGGAGGATCCTCTGGGAAACACGGATCCGGGTAGCCCAGACAGCAATATCATAATCGGTCTTGCCAATCATCTCGGGAGGCTCGGTCATGGCAAGAATGGCGCCGGTGATGACCTGGATAATCTGCTGGAGGATGACGTCGCGGGCGACCTCGTAACGGGAAACATGGTTACGCTTGGTGATCTCCTCGGGAGTGTGCAGGCGGTACTGGGGGAAGTAGTCGTAGACGTCGATGGCGTGGAAGGTCAGGGACAGTGCCCAGTAGACGACGACGGGGATGATGAGGGAGAGCCAGAAGTCGGACAGCCACGAGAGGAGGTCTGGCTGAGGCTCAAGAGTATAGCTGGGCAGCGGCGGCAGCGCTGTCTCGAAGAGCGTGTGGTTGAGGGGAGAGCCGGGAGAGGCCATGGCGGAACCGTCGGCGAGGATAGAGCTGTCGTTGCCCATGACGGCTAGATTTATTTTGGAGCGTCGATGCGTCGCGTGTAGTTTGGGGTTGTAAGTAATAAAGGAACAGACGGGAACACGGTCACACAGAAACCCCGCAGGAAAAAAGGGACAATTAACAAAAACAAGCAAGACCCAAGATACCTCTCATACAAAGGAAGGCGGCGGGATGTTGGGGGTTTTTAATAGGAAAAAGGGAGTGTCGATGTCGATGGCGAGTTTAATAAACTGGAGTTGGGGGAAAGATAAGATTAAGAGCGCGTTCCATCCAATCGTCCACCAGCAGCCCGCGCCGCCGGGGCCCTTTTTTTCATGTGGCGCCAAGCAAAAGCCCCGACTTTCCTTCCAGCTTACAGCCCAAGGCAGTCAGTTCCCGCGGAGCCCTGTCCGGCATCTTCGGAGCAAGAAATGAGGGCGAAACCGCGGACAGATCCTGGAATTTCATCAGGGAGGGCTCCAATTCTTTTCCCTCCTTTGCTCTGCTAATCAATCAAGCGCTGGTGTCAATGATACCTTGCAGATGATGAATTTCAGTGCACAATCTCAGGTACAAGTGCCCCGAGTTGGCCACTCCAGGCCTTTGCCTCCCCCGAAGTCGCATCATGGGCGTAGCTGCATCAGCCCACACCAGTTCAGGGCGGCCCGGGCATCAAGTCATAAAAGTCAGGCACAGCTGTGCTTTCAAGGGGAAAATGCTGTTAGTGCGCGCAATGGATTCAGACCTCGTACGAAAGTCCTGGGCGCTCGTCCTTCTCAATTGCTCTTGCATCGCGTGTTCTTGCATGTTCCTCTGGCGCAAACTTGTTAAACTTCCTGGCCTCGTCAGCCCAAGCCCTGCAAAGCCTCCTTGTGGCTCGCGCCATGGAAACGTCACCAACAGGTCATGTTGATTTCGCACCTGCTGTCGTTGGGCTGTCTCGGGGAGCTTTTGCTTGCAGCACGTGTTGGTATTGGAGGATTCCTTAGGACCATACCAGTTGATTTCACACGGATTCGCGGTCTTTTGAGATAACGACATCGAAGCAGCAAACCAACCCGCGTATAAGCCCGGCGCAAAGTTGAACCCCTGGCTAATTGATTGTCGGGTGGCGTTCAAGGTTCCCAACTCGGAAGGCACGGGGCTTGCGCGGGCTCCGGACGCCGGCTGCATGACGGGCTGGATCTGGGGACTCGTCGTCGAGGAAAAATCAGGGGCCGGCTGACTCAGCTCGCTTATCGGACGATCCTACTTTCCCAATAAACGCTTTGCTACATGATATGCGCATGTCAAGCTCTTGTTGATTAACGAAGAGGCGCCCCGCTTTGGAAAAATTAAAGCTGTCTTCGGAACGGAAAAACAAGATGATTTTTTCTTTTAGTGTGCTCCCCCTTTGAGCCTAGCGCCGCTGGGAGACAAAAAGACAGGAATAGCTAGAAACTTGTTGTGCACTGCCATTCCGCAACGATACTTCAATTTGCGCGATAAAAGCTATGAATAATGTCCAAGGCTTTCAGCTTGATCATGCATGTTACGTGTACTTGCCTAAAATATAATAGAGGTGGTGAATTTACTCAAGTTATGGCCAAGTGGCCGTGGTCATATTGGTGGGCCATTCCCGTGTTTTTTGCCCCCCCAGAGGCGCCAATAACCAACCCCACCATGGACCCCGCCTCCCACTTTGATTTTTATCACCATCAGGCTCTCTCCCTCTGGCTTCACTCCTCTTTGCCAGTCTCCTCAGCTCCTTTTTTTCCCTTCAAGTCCATCATCCTCAAGGTCTCACCCCGACCCAACTGCCATCATGATTATTTACAAGGTCAGTAGTGCCCATCGCAACAACCTCACCTCCCACAATGCCCCGCCATCTTCCCTTCCAACCCCCCCGGCAACCAAACGACCCCGCGCTCGTTCTTTCGCATGATCTGTCGCTGAACCCCGCAACCATAGGATATCCTCACCGGCGACGAGCTCATCTCCGACTCGTACGACCTCAAGGAGATTGATGGCATCGTCTACGAGGCCGACTGCGCCATGATCGAGGAGGGTGGCGTCAATGTTGGTACGTGGTCTACAATAAAATGCCCAACCCATACCCGAGGGCCCGCACTCGGTGTAAACAAGCTTCTCATCCCGCTCTAACACGACACTCTCTTAGATATCGGTGCCAACGCTTCCGCCGAGGAGGCCGAGGAGGCTCTCGATGACCAGGTCACCAAGGTCAACAACATTGTCAGCTCTTTCCGTCTCCAGAGCACCTCTTTCGACAAGAAGAGCTTCCTTACCTACCTCAAGGGTGCGAGCCTACCTAACCTACACCTTGGAGTGTCCGCCCATTTCTAATTCTTGAACTAGGCTACATGAAGGCTGTCAAGGCTGCTCTTCAGGAGAAGGGCGCTCCCGCCGACACCGTCACCGCCTTCGAGAAGGGCGCCCAGGCCTATGTCAAGGAGAAGCTCCTGCCCAACTTCAAGGACTTCGAGTTCTACACTGGCGAGTCCATGAACCCCGACGGAATGTACGTTCTCGCTCTTGTGATTCCAGCCACATGTCTTATGGGTTGCTGACACTATAACTACAGGGTCGTCCTCCTCAACTACCGCGAGGATGGTGTCACCCCCTATATCGTCATCTGGAAGCACGGTCTTACCGAGATGAAGGTTTAAGGTGGCGACGTTTTGGTGATGGTGGTGATAGTGGTGTTGCAGGATCTGCTTTGCTTTGCTCGTGACAATAGACGGGCAGGCACTTGTTTAGAAGATTACGAGCCACATGAACCTCGCTCTCGGCGCTTGGCATACCCCCCGAGATTTAGCGATGAAATGAAAAAAAAAAGAGGAGGCTATGGTTTCCACTTGATCGTCATAAAGTCACCAAATTTTGCAATCTCCAATGCTGTGACAAGGCAAAAAAGCAAAGGAAACTCCTTATACGCCCAACAATGCTTGTTTGTTTATTCCAAAATCCAGGTTTGTTCAGAACTGCGGTCTCGTTGCCATGGGAATGGGCGGCGGCACATCATCATCTACGGGAACACTCGAAGCTGCTGCACTTCCGAGCGCCGGCTTCTTCTTGGGTGGAGGTGGAGGTGGCTTCTTCTTTCCTGCCAGGCCCGTAAGCGAAGGGGACGCGGCTCCAGCTTCAACTCCCTGGTCCTGCGTGCCCTGTACACTGGCATAGGAACTCTTTGCCTTGTCCATGAGCCCGTACTTCTGATTCAAGTTGTTGGCCGTCTTCGCTCCTGCGGCAATCTGCTCTCCATGCCGTTGGCGGAAGTTGTTGGCCGTGCTGGCAGCGGCCCGGGCATCTGAAAAGGAGACAGACGAAGGGTCCTTCTGGAATGACGAGGCAGTCTTTAGAGCCGCTTGCTTCTGTGCCCACGTTGTTCCCTCACTGGGCGGGTCTGCAGAATTAGTGCTCGATGACGTGCCAAGCTTAGAGAAGCGATTCTGAAGTTCGTTCATGTGCGACGGAGCAGCAGGAGGTGGAGTGACACCGGGACGCGGAGGCGGGGGTGGACTAGGGGAAGCAACAGCAGCAGGACTGGAGCGGCCAATTCCAAGGGCAGGGACTGATACGCCTGCTGCTCCGAGACGGTTTATGGCCCCTTGGTTCAAAATGCCATTGCCGGTTGGAGCAGGACTGACTGCGGGACTTGAAGCTGTGCTTCCCGAGTTGGTCCTCGGAGGTAGACGCGGCGGTAAGCTAGGGGGTGCTGCTCTTCCTCCGACGGCAGCCATAGCGGACTGATATGAGGGAGGCTGCGCCGGTCGTCCATCAGCACCGTCTCTTCGGCCTGGCGGTTTAGGCAGATGATTCGTGGCAAGACCTGTGGTGTTTGCACGATACGGGCCGCTTGGCTTGGCTTCCTCTTCCTCTTCCTCCTCCTGCTGCGGCTCTGCCTGCTGGACTCCTGCTGACTGCTCGGCTGTTGTTCGCGGATCCTGATACTTTGACGGCGAAGTGATGACTTTCCTAGGCGTGGTGGTTGGAGGCGGTGCGGGTATTAGACCGGTACCGGTGCGCTTGGGAGGCGGCGCAAAGGATGAAGGGTCTTTAAGCCGGGAGAGAGGAACGGCGACGTGGTCGGAGCGCTCATCGGACGACTTGTTCCTATGAAGAAGGCCATTCTTCGATATTTAGCCGACGATGTGCTAAGAGAGGAGAGAAATGCTTACGACTTGGCCTTTGAAGGTTGTCCCCGGCTTTTCCGGATGCCAACCTTTCTTCATAATGTCTTTATACTTGCTGCCGGACATGGTGAAATATCAATACTCGTAGGAGAAATGGGTGACAAGGTTGAAGGCGGGATAAAGGAAAAAAAAGACTGGGGAAGAGTCAAAAGACACAAAGTCGGAAGGTTTTAGGCTTAGTTCTGGAGGGAGCCCAAGGACAGTGGTGGAGGGACGGGATGAAAAGTGACGTACTATCGCAGCCACTTTTTGGGTTGCCCGCGCCACAAGGTTCGTAACCTTCATTTGGCGGGGTCTCGTCTGGCTGAATCGGGAAGGTTTCGATTTCTGAAGGTGGGCTGGCGCCTTGCGATTCAGGCTTCAAGTTTTTTTTGGCATCTATCATGATACCTTAACTGCTGGCAAAACAAAAGCAGTAAATTCTTGCCAATTCAATTCTCATTATTCCTGGATTCACGAAATTTCACAGTGTTGTCCTTCTTTCTCTTAATTTGCAACATTGCAACGGGCGGGTTCCATGTTTTCTCATCTTTAACGCATGACTTGAACGACTTCACATGAACGCGACGAGACGCGTCTAACCACCAAATCACATCCTCACTATCGTCTGCTCTCAACTTCACCACCTCTGAGACCCAATCACAATGACAACTCCACAAAACTCAGACTATGAGCTTCTAACAGAGCATTTCGGCTACCCCCCAGTAGTACGTCTTCTCCCACCCATGCACCCCATTCATCCCACATTCCCTAACCCCTCCTCCGCCAGGCCCTCCTCGACGACATCATCAACACGGTAAACGTCCTAGCCGACCGCGCCCTCGAGTCGGTCGAGCGCGTCCTCCTCTCCATCCCCCCTCAGCAACTCGGCTTCAAACAGGCCTCCAAGGACGGTGGTCCCTCCTCCCCTGAGGAGGCCGCCAAGCTCGAGATCGAGCACGGCACCCACCAGCTCGAGACGCTGCTCAACGCGTCCATCGACAAGAACTTTGACCTGTTTGAGCTGTACACCATGCGCAACATCCTCACTGTGAGGCCGCATGACCAGCCGTACATGCGGTTGGCGCACTATGAGGGCTTGGATCTGACGGGTCTGGAGGGCCCGCAGGCGCAGGATCGTCCGACGACGGAGTCTGTTACTGCGCTAAGGAGGAGGTTGCATGCCAGCCAGCGGCTTCACGCTGCGCTCGAGTCCGAGCGTGCGCGCAATGATGCTCTGCTTGTCAAGTTGCGCGGGGCGCTGGGTGTTGTTCCCGGGGGTGTGAAGGCAGAGGAGGGACAGGCGGCTGCCGCGGCTGATGGTTCGGTGTTTGGGTTCCTGCGCGACAAGGCCAGCCTTCAAGATGCTGGGGCTGACACGCCCATCGCAACCACGACGGAATTCACTCTTTCTCAACTACAAGCTCTACGGGCGCTGTCGACATCCCTACGCACCCTTCTGCCTGACCTAGGACCTGCCGACGAGGACACAGAAGCCGATGCTGGTGGCGATGCAGCAGGCGGTTCACGAACATGGCGGCGCGAGCGGGTAGAATATGTCGAGGGCGCATCACGCAAGTATCTCGAGACGGCGAGGGGGCTAGAACTAGGGGCGCAGGGCGATGTTCGTGATGGAGAGTGGCAGGGTGAAGGACGCAAGATAACGAGAGGTGATGTCGAGGGGTTGGAACAAGTGGTTGCATTGCTAGGGAACAATAAATCGGCGCCAACGAGTGGTGAGCGTGACGACGATGCTATGGATGAATCATGAGGTTGGGCATGAAGGCCGCATAACACTGTTGATACTTGGATTGACATATTACAGAGGCGCAACTACGGCGTGCTGGCGCAGGATAGGAAAAACGGTCGAACACTATTGGTCCATAGGAGGTGGTTGTTTCTAATGTGTCTTTTGATATGTACAGACATACATGTGCTCTCGAGCACGGGAAAATAACGAATCCCAGGGAGGAATACTACCTCTCATACAAACTCGTACTTGTCCCATTTTAGTACATTTCCTCTTTTCCTCCATCTCTTATACAATCATGAATAGCTTGGCGCCGAAAATGCAACCTCCGGCTTATCTTTCAGTCTATCTCGGCATCAATCGAGTGGTTGTTCATCAGCCCGTTCTTCCTAGCCAGGAACCAAAAGTGATGCCTCCAATACCTCTCGGTGGCCTCCTTGGTGTCCTCGGTCTTGAGCTTGTGCGCCAGCACAACACCCACGACCCTCCGCGCAGACTCGAGGTCCTGCTCGTGCAGCAGCGCCTGCATCAGGTCCGTCAAACACGGCAGAGACGTGACCGGGCGGCGGGCCTTGGCGAGCTCCTCAAAGATGCCCATAGCTTCCTTGGTCTGGCCGACGATGGCGTGCGCACTCATGACACGCTCCCAGAGCGTCTGGTCGCCCTGCTTCACCTGCCATAGGTCATTCTCCTTGAGCAGCATGCGGACTTGTTTGATATCTGGGGGGTTGCGGCGGAGGGCGCGCTCGATGAGGATGGTGACCATGTGCGGAGTGAGGGCGAAGCCGCTGTTGCGCATATGGTTCTGAACGGCGGCAATGGCGTCGTCGGAGCTGTTGGAGATGCCGTCGACTGCATACAGCATTTTGCCATATGTCTCGAGGTTGGGCTTGAGGCCAGCCGCCTCGATTTCAGCAAAGACGGTCTTCACGGCGGCGACCTGCTCCTCGGCGCTGGCCTCGTCCATCCGGCCGATGACATGCTCGAGGATGATGACAAACGTGGCAGAATCCGGCTCGACGCCCTGCTTCTTCATGGCCCGCAGCAGTTCCTGGACATCTTCCGAGTTCCCGCTCTGGAAAGTCTCGCGCACGAGAATATTGTAGGTTCGGACGTTGGGCTCGAAGCCCTCGCGGCCTGCCCATTCGAGCAGCTCGTGCGCCGCCTTTGGATCCAGGTGCAGCATGCCCTTGAACGCAGCGTTGATGACCTCTATACTGGGCTCCACGGCCTGGGCCTGCTGTCCCTTCTTCACTGCCGTTTTCCACGTCCTCACCAGTTCCGAGAGCGCCTCGATACCCCTGTGAGGATGGCCCAGGTCAATAAGGCTCGAGATGCGTTCGGTCCAGATGGGGAGGTCAAGCTTGATGCCAGACTCGACAAGCTGATTCCACAGTGTCTCGATCTTCCCGGAATCCTTGCATCTTCTCCATCCATGCATCATGCCCGTGTATGTCTTGAGGGTTGGCTGAATCCCGAGGGAGCTCATCAGATCAAAGGTCTCCTGAAGCCTTGATGGCCGTCGAATCGCGCACCAGATAAACAGCCAATAGTCAAGGAACGCGGGGTGGTCAATCAATTGCTTCTTTAGTCTCGGGTTTTGCTCCATAGTCGAAGTCATATTATGCCAGATGGCGTTGATCGCACCGGTATTTTGCATCCGAAATGCTGATGTCAACTGCTTGTGGAACGTGGAGGAACTGGCCGCGACGGTAGCAGAATCCTCGGCCCGGTCCAAGGTTTTCAGCCAGGGACTCGCCTTGGTAGTGAGCATGGCTGTGGCGATCGGCCATTGCTTCAGAACATAGGCCTTGAGTTTGCTCAAGTCTGCAGCGGGAAGATTTGTGGATTGAGAGAAGATGAAGTGAATGTCGCTAGGGGCGAGCTCGTATCTAGACAGCAGAGCCCGGACGCGTAGCAGCAGAGGTGCAATCTGAGCCCTGTGTACACCGCCCGCGTACCTCGAGTCTGACATGACGGCAAGGGTAGCTAGAAGACCGGGGAGGATATCTCGAGCTTGTGCTGGTGGGAATTGGAGGAACATGGAGACCAGAGCGCGTGATGTCGGGCTCTTGCTGAATGTCCGTGACTCGTCGTGCTCTACCGCCCGAGCTTTCTCTGCGTCCTTGACCACCTCGTCTACTGATGGAATTGCGAATCGTAGCTCCTGGTTGAATTCGCCAGGCCGTTTTAGCTGGGAGATGTGCATCCACATATTGATGAGCTCCTTCATCAGCTGATTCCTGACGTGGGACGGGTTCTTGTGCTCGGTGGTTTTCATGCAGATGTTCAAGATGAGGTCGTTTCGAATGCTAAGGTCGTACTTCCCCAGGGCGTTGTACGTCTGCGCTAGGTCCACGCTGCCGTGGAAGAGGCCCTTTTCAATCATCCAGTCTCGCTGGTTGCGGAGCAGTTGAGTGGCGGCCATGTAGATTGGCTTGGGGATCTGGCCTCGGAGTTCCTGGATGCTTGGCCAAATTTCGGCTAGGAAGATTCGATACTGCTTGTCCGCAGCGATGCCCTTTTCCATAACCTTCTTGAGCCTCGCGGCGATCTCGAGTTCACCCAGGATAGCAACACTCGTAGTCTCGGTGCCGGTGCCAGGGCTTCCAGCAGGGCCCACGACCTCGTTGAATAGGGCCAGCGCTGAATCTTGGCGTTTGTTATGTGGTTGCTGAAAAGCGTCGAGGCGATTCCTAGGAGCTGCGCGCTGCTGAGGTTCCGACTCATGGCCGGCAGAGACTGAGGTTGAGGCTGGCCTGGGTGAGTCGGGGCCATCAGCCATGGTCGCGAACAAGGCTGCGGTCCCCAGCCGCTTGGCAGGGGCCGAACGCAAGTGCGATGAGCATCTTGAACAGACTGTTCGAGATGCGTACATGGCGAATTGGCCGCAGAGGGCTTTGAGGAAGGAAGATGAGATATTCAAAGTTGGTGGTTGAGATGAGTTGGGCTCCATTCTTTTTGGCGACAGGGAGGGAAGGTGAGCAGCCAATCAGGTTTTGCTAGTTTAAACACCACCTCGGTGTGTAGCTGTACCGGGTAGCTCAGGAGTAGGAGTTGCAGAATCAAGTTTGCATCTCTACCTTTTGAGAATATAGTAATCTAGTAGAGATCTAATCTTGATCAACCTGCTATACAGTCGATATTTTATACATGATCGTAAATTCCGAGCTCATCTTGAGCTAAAAACATTACTCATAACATCAATGACACAAAACAACTAGACCATCTTTGCGAATTTACCAACCCCTCACAAAACAGAGTTGAACTCCTTGTCAACCTCTTTAATCTTCTCAACACTCTCGATATACCCCTCCTCCGCCTCCAACTTCTTCACATAGGCCGCAACCTTGGGAAACTCCGCCCTCCAGGAACCGCCCTCCCAGCTTCCAAACTCGTCCAGCTTCGACTGAGCCGCGATGAGCGGGAAGCTCATCAGGATATCGGCCGCCGTCAGCTGCGTCCCGCACAGGTAGTCTCCTCCCGACGTCGCGAGGTGGCCCTCGATCATCGAGAGGTTGCGCCGCGTGTTGGGGAAGATGAAGAAGGAGAAGATGCGGTTGGCGAGCATGGATGAGATGGGGCGGATGAAGAAGGGGACAGCGGGGGACTTGAGACCTGGACAAGTAAGTACCGGACGTAAAACAAGTTATAGGAAGACATAGCAACTTACCGCCAACAATGAGTGCCATGACGAGGATAGGCATGATACTTCCCTCACAGGAATGCAGATAATACTGGCACCTCATCCACGCCTCCGTCTCACCCCCAATCTTCCCCTCCATACCATCCTTCCACCGCGGCGGAATAAGCCTCTTTCCCTCCGGGGTGTTTTCAGTAAGATACTGAGCGATGAAACCGCTCTCGGCCAGAATGACTGGCTTCGTGTCCGCGTCCGCACCCGCAGGCGTGATGCTAATGACGGGCGACTTGCCCAGCGGATGGATCTTCTCAAGCTCTGGCGGTGCAAGCTTAGTTTCCTTGTTGCGGTGGAAGATTTCTAGCTCGTAGGGTAGCTTGAGCTCATGGAGTAGCCAGAGGATGCGCTGTGAGCGCGACTCGTCCAGCCTGGGGTTGATGTAAGTGTCATGGCATGATGCTGTCTGGCCAAGAATACGCACCAATAGAGCTTGACCTTGGGCAGTTCATTCGAAGCCATTGTATCGGATTTGTATTAAAAGTTGAGGAGGTTTGAACTGCAGCCATTTCCGAGGAGATCCCTTCATGTTTTATATATATTGCTAGTCTCGGTCGACTTGCCGCATGCAGCCGGGCTAAATAACTGTCCGACCACGATGACATGGGCCGGCGCAGATCGGTGGTCGGTTGCTGAGATGCCGACCGAGGCTTAACGTTACGCTTCCTCTTTAGGAATGTGATTAATTAGATGTCCCGCCACATCCCTCTCAAGCTCATATATGTATTTGTTATTCTCATTCATACGAGTCTAGAATCTTACAATGTCTTGATTGAGCTAGTTGTAGTCTATTTATATCCGTCATGCTGCCAAAATCCCGCCTCCCCTCAAGCTCCATGGGAAACAAACGCCAAAATGTTCTCTCGGACTCCATCCTGTCGGCTAAAAATCACACATTGCCACCGCCCGCTTCCTGACCAAGTGTACTATAGCAATCACCTTTTGAATGTCTCCGCAATGTATTCCGCTATGCAATCTGGACATGGCACGATATATTTTGCGTCCATGTACAGAAATTTGCTTCATCACAATCATCTAACCCCTCATCGTCGTCGGGACTTTGCCGCCGGGGCCGGCGCGTCATTAACTGCCTCCCGCTTTCGGTTCTGCTTTCGAGATCTCGGCGGTGGCGGAGGATCACTGTGCAGGTGGCCCAGTTCTTCCAACGCAGTCGTATTCTCCCACTTGAGGCAGCGGTAGTTGGGTGGCTCTGGAGTCTTGTCCCGAATCCGGGTGCTCATCCGCTTGTGGCCTTCGTCTTTCTTCTCGCCCTCGTCCACATTGGAGAGATAAGCCTTGCGATTCTCCATGTTCTTGGCGATCTTCTCCTTGTAGTTGAGGAGCTCCTTGCGAAGCTTCAGCTCGTTAAATCCTCGAGGATCGAGCCACTTGATGAGCTCATCCACGTGTTCCGGTTCTGAGATGTAGCCCCACTGGTGCGCGTTAAAGACACTCGTGTTGCCCTCTTCCGTGGCCTTTCGTTCGGGAACTGTCATGTTGAACTTGGCCTTGTACTCGTCCTGGAGGTCCGAAGGCAGGTCAATGTATCCCTCTCGTTCCAGCTCGTCAGGTCCTTGCACCCAGATCAAACCATTGGCATATTCGGCTGATGCAGTCGAACTATCGGGAAGACCGCCGTATGGCATGCCATTCCGCTCAAACCAATAGTACCGGTTCCAGAAGCGATCCTTGCCGAGGACTCGGGTGCGTGGACAGTCGGCCTCACGCAAGTCGTTGTCGAGAATGGCGATTTCCTCTTCGCACTTCTTGACCACATCTTCCTTCTTCTGAATATCCTTGAGCAGCTTGATGAACTGCTTTGATTGAGCTGGACCCTTTGGAGTCTTTTCCGCCTTCTCAGCCTTCTCCTTCTCTTTGCGGGCCAGCTCCTCTGCTCGCTTGCGCTGCTTGACCGACTGCGGGCGTCGTCGCTTCTTATTCGATGCTGGATCCTCCTCTGTTTCTTCACCATCTGCTTCTCTCGAGATGTGTGAGTCATCGGCGTCGGCCATCTTCACGTCTTCCTCATCCTCCACAGGCTTCTGCGGTGGCGAAGGAGGCATATTGTCTGGTAGCATGATCTTCTTTTGCTCGTTGAGCTGTCGTAGATCCTCGGCGCTGCATGATTGGTCAGTACAAGTATTGGCAATTCATCACCCTCTAAACTTACGCTTGTTTGCGTTGTCGCTGCCAATCGATCTTCTCCTTGCGGTAAGTCGTCATGGTCTCGCTGCAATCCTCCATGTAGCCCCGGATAGCCTTGGTCTCAGTGGTTAACATGCAGATGATCTGGAGTCCCTTAATCCGATAGTTGACGTCGAGGTCGGCATATCGCTGCCTCACTGTTTCCTGTGAAGGGTCGATTCCAGCTGGTACCAACTCGTGCAAGAGCTCGTCGCAGGCGTCATGCTGACGCTCATTCTTCGACAGTTGATGGAGCAAGCCAACCATGATTCGCTCCCAACCTCCGTTGACAAAGTCGCGCTTTCGAAGATGTTCGATCCAATCGTAATCCTTCAGCAGCTGTTCGGCTCGGTGCTTCGACTCCTCTTCGCTCTCCTTCTCAGCCGCAGCCGCCTCAGCAGCCAATCTCTCTGCTTCCAGCTTTGCAAGGCTGCTGCGTGTAGCACGGCCTACCGGCTTGGGTTCTGGCTCAGGAGTAGGCTGCGCACTGGCATCCTCATCCTCTTCCTCGTCGCTATCCTCCTCATCGATCTCTGGTAGAGTGATTCGCACCTTGCCGCCATCGGCTTCCGAGTCGACTAGAATTTTAAGAACCGAGCAGTGAATCTCGTCAAAGAGTTGAACAGGTACCTGGTCTGAAGCGACGCACAGCGTTTCAACATAGTCGTCAAAGGTAAAAGAATCCAGCTTGAAAACTTCGCAGTATACGTTGAGGGTATCCCAGGTCTCGAGCAATGGGCCGATTGAATCCATGTCAATCTTCCTATACAGCTCATCTTGCAACGAATCGTCATCTTCAACCTTAGCAGGAGGGTTCCTGCAGAGGAATTTCAGAGGTGGGCGCTTCCGGTCGTTTCGAGGCTCCAGCTGCAGATCCTCAATGGGGTACTTCGGAGGCGGAGGTGGAGGGGGCGGTGGCGTTGGATCGCGTTGGACAGGCGTCTGAATGCCATAGTCTGAGGGGGAGCTGAAAGGATTGCTGCCATGGACGGGCATGTTGGGCCATTTGAGACCCTTTGATCCCGCCACCTGCTGCCCGAGCTTTGCCTTGCTTTTGGGGGCTGGCTTTAGCTCTGGTAGCCGTACTGGGCCAGAATGGAGCGCAGCAACCAAATTGTGGCCATTTGTGTCGTGATTGACATGTGCCCGCTTCTGAGCCTGCAGCTGTTTGCGCTCCAGAATCTTGGTGTCGTAGCGAAGATGAGGCGGCACGCGGGTGTCAATGTGATACTGGCTCGCATAGTCATGCTTGACCAACCAGGGTGCGCCGTTCCACGCATCGCGAGTAACTGTCTTTTTGATGAAAGATCTGAGCATGGCCTTGGTGAAGATGCCCCGGTCTCGGCAGATGTGTTCGTCCGTCGCGGTTGTCTCCTTCTCTGAGTCCTTCAGATTCACGAGATAGCGAGTTGTGGGCAAGGCCTTGCTACCGTCAGGCATGGCGCGAGGGCCAAAAGTCGTCTTGTCACGGACCAAGCCGTGAACGCGATCACCGCCCTCCACGGTCACTGTGACCTCTTCACCAGGGTAATAGTCATGCTTGAACTCCTCGTAGATCTGGTCGACGAGGTTGTCCAGGCGAGAAACGGTCTGAAACTGCACTCTACGAAGGATAGGACCCTTCAAAGCCTCGGGAAACGAAGCCTCAACCTCTTTACCCCCCGCAAGCTAGAATATACGGTAAGCCAGGGTAGAGCATGACATAAGGACTAAGAATACGAACCTCACTCTTCAAGGCCTCGAAAAAAGTCAAGCCTGAGTGACCCGTGATTTGATCATTAAAGCGACGCTATAAAGACTCGTGAGCCGAGGTTATCACAACGTGAAGCTCAAGCATCATAACTGACCTGCTTGTAAAAGTCCATCCTGAGAATAGTGTAAGCCAGGTGTGTCGATAGCAAAAGGATGTGAATCGCACTCACCGATGCAGATATTCCTCATAGGAGGCAAAGACTTCCCCCGTTTGGGGGATATGCCAGACCTATCGAGATTGAGCTATTGCGCGAAACTAGGAGATTAGTAGGCATGGGCGGACATACCTCGGCGTCCTCATCCTCGATCTCTGCGGGAGGCAGGAATTGGACGGGCTTTCGCTTGAAAAGAACCTGGTGACGGGAGGTCAGTGGGTGCGCGGCGGTGGAGGACAAAGGTCGGGGAGGGCGTACCATGGTCTAGCGATCTGGGCGCAAGCGGTCGAGTTGGCAAGTGCAAAAGAAACCACCTGCAAGGCTGAGAAGCAGCCTTCCCCCACTAACAAGAATATCGCAGCAAGATATCGCGGTGGCGCGGCATGGGCGAGGGCGGGAGGGTTGGTGGGAAGCGCGACAAGTGGGCGATTGTTTGCGAGGCGAAATTGGTGGTTCGTCGTTCGTG
>JABFFE010000809.1:0-21339 GCA_013623625.1 Fusarium setosum | reverse complement strand
ATTAAAAATTAAAAGCTTAAAAATAAAAATAATTAATATACTTTACTTAGTTAAAAAAGTAATTAAAATTAATAAAAGTTAATAAAAAGCTAAAAAAAAAGCTAATAAATAACTAAGTTAAAGCTAAGCTAGTAAGTAAAAAAAACCTTAAAAATAGTATTTTATAATAAAATATATATTACTTAAGCTTTATTTTATAATACTAGCTTATACTTAAATAAAAATAAATTCTTATAAATTTATATTAAACTTAAAATAGCTTTATAATCTATAAAGTAGCATTACTAGCTTTATTTCTAGCCTAATAAAGCACTATTAACATTAGTAAATATTACTTGCGGCTACTGCCAATCAGACCGGGCTCTAGAGCAATAGTCTAAGAGCTAGAACAATAGTCTCAGGTCTAGATCAATAGTCCAAGCCACGCCCCTGATACCCCTGGTCTTCAAAGTACGAATTGCGTGTCTGGGTAGTTCCTCGGTCGCCCAAAAAAAAATATTTAATAGGCCCAGACGCCACGAGATTAAGGTTATTTTTCGTCGTCCCAATCCCATCATCTACGGCCTCAGCAACCATGTCCCTCCGCGCGGCCATCGCTGCTTGCGCAATCTTCGCCTTCGCAGGTGTAGATGCTAGCCGCTGCAAGCCGTCTTCAAGCAGTTCAGCTTCAATCAGCGCGACCGAGACACTTTCGACCAGTGCCGAGACCGAGGCCAGCAGTCAAACCACGTCTTCTGCGGCCAGCTCTTCCACCGACGAGTCGTCGACAACGCTCATCTCAACAACGATAACTACCACCGCTGGGGAAACCTCGTCTTCAGAAATTGAGACCAGTGCGACCAGTACGACATCCGCAGCCCCCGAGGCGACCGTCTACTTTCTCAATGCCGGTTTCGATAACGACGGCGCTGGCTGGACGGCAGGCCCGGGGGCCGGCTTCCTTACTAGCGGAAACTACCGTACAAATCCTGGTTCCGCGTAAGTTCTTTTCATACTTTCTCATGTCCTTCAGTAATTGCTGACAAGTAAACTGCAGGGTGGTCGCCGTCACGAGCGTCGGGGAGGACTCTGCGTCATACATCTCGACACAGCTCCAAAACCTAGTGCCTCAGCAGGAATACGAGGTTTCCTTGTACTGGTTTCTAGACTGGTTCGTCCCTGGCGGAGACCAGTGCACATATGGGTTCTACATCGACGGTGTGGGTCACACGTACTCGGCCTCCTGGATCAATGGCGACAGGAGCTTCCACCTCATCTCGGATCGTTTCACTGCTCCCCGAGCGAGTCCTGTTTTCGAGTTCAAGTTGTGGTGCTCTTATTTCTATGACACCGGAGAGCCCGACTGGAGTCCGCTTGTCAATGCCTACATTGACGATGCGGATGTAACAGCTGTGTGAGAATCGGTTATTAAATTACTTTTACAACTAGAAAGTCCAGGGTTCTAAAAGAGGTTAATTAGTTTCAGGGAGCTAGAATATACATAATATCTTGGTAAAATGCTAAACTTTAATTAGCCATATAATATTTCCTTAGTCTCTTAACGACGTCATTGATACTCTCGCCCTAACAGTTGTTAGAAGGAACGTGTTCTGTGTCACAGTCCAGCATCATCTGCTCAAACCGGTTGCTTTTCGGCTTCCAACTGTTTGACATCGTGGGAGAAGTCAAAACTCCGACCCACGTGTTCTCGGATGCTGGTCTCAAGGTCTGAGTTATGCCATCGGGATTGGTCTGTGGGGAAGAAGTCAGTCCAAGCAAGATTGCCATCACTTCCCATCTTGAGCGGCACCTCGAAGAGATATATCTCTTCCCGCACTGCCTGAAGCTCCAGATTCTGAGAGGAATCGGAAGCCTAAGACTCCGATTCGGATAGGAGCCATGAGACTAACCAACTGGACAGCAGCGCGCAGCCTGACTTCCCACAAAGCCACGATCGGTTCAACAGCCCAGCATGCAACAAAGCATCTGACGAACCAAACAGCTTCCATTTCCGCTATATATTATTCATTTTGAACCTATAGTCAGGGATTGTAAAGACGGGGGGGATATGTGAGAAAATAACGTTATGAACGGCGGCTGAAATATGCATATCTGCTCATCCACGGCGGTTGCGAGGATCTAACAGTGCATCAAAGAAGCGTTGAGACAACTTGACGCCCACCACTTGTCGAAATTGCTAGGATATGTGGGCCGCGTTGGTGGCGTCTTGCGGCGACCCCGAGACAAGAATCTGAGCAGCCGGAATTGCCGGCAATAATCTACTGGGAAATTGACGGTCTTAGCTTTCCGTTTACGGGCTAGTTGAAATTGCTTCCTTTTACGATCTTGTCCACTTTGCCAAGAGCACCAATGTTGTTGTGTAACTTGGAGTGGTCAGCCTCGCTGAGACACCCAATGTGTGGCTGCCTGGAACCTTGGCAGGCAGATCCCAGGGCTTTGTTACCGATAATTCCCATGCCAGCAAAAGTCCCCTCAAAAGAGCTTCAGCCTCAGTGTCTTGTCTCTCTCTGACCGTGCGTTTTGAAGAGTCTGGGGATGTGGGCTCGTCTAAGCACTGCTGGAGATGCTGTCGGCCATCGTGTTTATCACCTGTTTCATTTCTTCTTTCACTTGCTTCAACTCCTCTGCCGTCTGGAATTGTGTTTCTCCTTAGCTTCTTCATGGCTTGCTCTCCCATCTGCTCAAGGTCTCTTGCAGCCTGTTCACGCATGGTTTTGAGCTGCTCGTTTGCTTGCTCTCGCATAGTTCTAATTTGTTCGCTCGTCTGCTCTCGCATCATCTTGAGCTGCCTGGTGGCTTGTTCATGCAAGCATCTAAGCGATTTTCGATTTGATTCAGCGCCTGTTCAGGTATATTATGGAAGTCCTTTGGAATCATTTTGTTCCGTGGACATTGGTTATCATGTCCTCATCCATACATACCAGAGAGCGAGCTACAGTGACCATCCAACTCCGCCATATCTCATCACACATCATTCATCCTCCAACTCCTCCCATCTCAGCAGAACAATCAATCCTTCAGCACCGCCCTAAACCGCCGGAATTTGGACTGCAGCACCCCCGCCTTATCCAGATCCTCAGCCACCCGCGAAAAGTACACCTCGCCTCCATCCGCAAACCTCCCCACCTCATGTCTAATAGAAACAACAGAATGCGCAGAATGCGCCTTGGACTGCTGAACCCCATGGCCCAGCAGGAATCGCACCGTCGCCAGCCTCTGCCCCGCGTCTATATCAGGCAGCCCGTTGGGAGGCTTAAAGTTCTCCGCCATGTAGTACTTGTACCCAAACACCGCATTCTCAAGGAGTCCCACCGCGTTCTTGGGCGCCCATTGATACAGCAGACTCTTCCGCGCGCGCACCTTGCTCCTCACGTACGCGATAATTGAGAATTGGGCTGCCAGGCCTAGGAAGGTGTTGGGCAGCCCTCGTCGATGGTCAAAGACGTCTTGTCTCGACGACCAGTGCGCCTCTTGCCCTTGGAGCTGATATGTCGTCGGCCAGGTAGGCTGAACTCTCCAGTAAGCTTCTGATGTCGCTTTGTCAAACTCATCGAGCGTTTGTATCAAAGTTTCAGACGTGCCTTGTGAGCTGTCATCCGATATCTGGCTCGCATACCACAGAGCTCTCATGACAGCTAACCACATCTGGCTGGGAGCGTAGCCGGACGTGGTCTCGTCGTCAGTCATCAGCAGTGACTCTGCCTTTAGAAGAAGGAAATTGGGATCAAAAACTTCCGGGCAGGCTGAGCACACCCTATCCCAGACGTGCTCCTGCTCAGCCCAGTCCCTCGCCGTGCGATGCGCAAAGTTGACAACCTCGTGTACCGCCCCGCTAAGCTCCAGTATTCCCCTTGTACGTGTAGCAAGCCTCCTCTTCAGGCCCCTTTTGGCGTGGAACTTGGCATCATGGGTTATTGCGCTGACATTAACCTTGACAGATCTGGACTCATCTGCGAGCCACATCAGGAACCACGGCATAGGTCCATACGCCGTCTTGGTCAGCCGTATCATAGCGCAGGCATCAGTCAAGTGTTTTTGAGGGATACGAGCCCATATGGCATCATACAGTTCGGACAAGTCGCTGGGTAGCCTCTCTAGCGTTTCCTGGAGCTGAGCAATACTATCGCCCGCTGTTAACAGGTCCAGGAGATCGGTAACGACGAGGGACACCCAGAGGAAAACGCCATCCGCCTTGAATACAACATCTTCTGTAAGCTGGGTTGCTTCTCGAGGATATATGTGTTTCAGCTCGATGTACCCTCTATTATCCTGAAATCGATTGGCGACAAAAGTCGACATATCATCTTGCGTCAAGAGGTGCATCTGCAGCATCGGTCCATCGTTGAACGCATCGTCAAACTCGGTCCAGGGCCGGCTTGCAACGCAGATCTTGATGCCATGAGCAACCGTATCCGCCATGGCGCGGATCTGCGAGACAACCTCGGCGGGCGGCATCTCGAATTCGTCTAAGCCGTCGACAAAGAGGGCGACAGCCATGGATTTTCCGCATTCGTTGAGGAAAGCTTCGAAGGATTCGTCAATCTCCCACGTCTCCCAAGCAGGAAAGAACTTGGTGTCCCGAAGCGCTTTGAACAAGGCCCAACGCCTCGGCGCAATCTTTGGGATAGAGCTCGGTTTCTGATTCAGAACCTGATGCAGGGCCGTCTTCTTGAGTCCCTCCCAGGCCTTCTGCATGTCGAAGCCAGAGTTCCAGGCGTAGTAGTTGGTAACAACGACCGGCAATGACCCTGCCCACGGCGCCAGATACGTCTTCAAGCCGGGGTGGCGCGCCACTAGCTTCATAATGGTCGACTTTCCAGACCCAGGCTTTCCCGTGATCCAATACGGTGTCTTGGAGTTGCTCTCCAGCCAATCTGGAAAACTCGCCCAGAGAGGCTTACCGTACTGCTTTTTCGGCTCACGCTGGAATATCCATTCATAGGTGGCTTCAAAGTTATTCGCCACTGCGTCTTCGCGGTCGTACATGGATTCGAAGTAGAGGCCGTTGGTTATTTCCTGACTTATGTCGCGATAGCCCGCCCCTGTCTGAAGTTCTTCATCAGAAACAGTCACCATCGAGCTATCCAGAGTCCATCGTTTGTCCCACAGTAGCTGGATCAGCTCAAGGCGAGCCTGTGCCACGTCTAGAGAGGCGTTGCTGTTCAGGATTTTAACGAGTTCCTCTCCCAGGCTTGCCAGAGAAATCGACTGGCGGGCCTTGACAAGAGGTAAGATGGCCTCGGTCAGCTTTCCACTCGGCCTACTAGCAAATTGGCCAGCAGTGGCTTTATCCTGAACCAGGGACTGGCAGAGCTGATCCAACGCTTCGGGAGGTGGTTCAGTGAGCTTGGTATCACCCAACACAGCCGATTCATGGCTCGAGTCCGTCGTTGATGCCTCGACACGTCTCAGGATATCAAAAATCCCATCTAGCTGCCTTGTGAAATGCAGTTCCCATTGTTGAGTTTTCTTTGAATCAACCCTACTACCAGTCAGATATCCCAACACCGCTGTCATTATGTCTCGTACGTACCAGAGACAAAAGATGATGACACTCATGATTTGATTCCTGAGTGCTTCGAGACGCTCATTCATCTTCTCAATCTTCTGGGCATCCCATATGCCCGCCAGCGGAAGACGAGGGATCTTCTTGGCCTTGTTGTTATCCTTGTAGTCGGTAGGTCGCCTTTTTCGGTTCCCGATCCGGTTGAGGACGCCTTGAAAATCTACGTCTATGCTCTCACACTCTGCGCAGAGTCGAATCAACTGAGATTCCGCTGCTGAAGTGTTGCTGTCTCTCGCAAACCCGTCCGAGCTCTCCCGAACGGACTCGGCTAGAGTGGATAGCTCACTTGCTATCTCAGCCAACTCGGCACTCTCCTGCGCGATCTGGCGCTCGGCATCGGGACCCTTGTAGATCTTGTACTTATCCCAAGTCCTCATCAAGATCTTTCCTCCAAACTCAACAAACTGGACCACCGCCGTGGCAATTGCCAAGGCGCTGAGGGGATCCATAGCGACCCACAGCCGCCTTCGAATTCGAGTGATGTAGGTCCTGGAGGGGGATATTCAAGCAGCGCGTCTTAGATAATATCACCGAAAGCTTCCATTGTCGGACACTTTGTCGGCTATCGTCGTCACGTCGCAAGGTGTGGCGAAAGAGGAGAGTCCAGTCGAGCTGAACAGTGAGGCTGTGAGGGAAGATCAGCCGCAAACGTCCTAGTGATAAGTCAGCACCCCACAGACCGGGGCTGAGCACGAAATAACAAGCGTCTTTCACTAGGTATTCATTTATTTCACTTCACACAGATGGGCGATGCTGTTCTAACTTCATAACCGATATTTGTATATTATGCTTATATACTTGCGCTCTCTTAGCGGCTATATGCTCCACCTTAAATCTTCCTTAGTATAAACTAGTTTCATAAATGCATTCTCTAACGCTTAACAACACTATCATACTAGATCTTTTTTTAGATAGCAGAGTCCTTATACTTAGTATTAGCAATGAATTTCTTCTTACAGGGGCTTTGAGCTCCTCGTTGTCTTTGTCCGCTGTTCTCAGCCCAATGACGAAGGCGCGTTGCCTTAAGTGCTCCATCAAGACAGCTGTAGCCTTGACGCGCACGAAACTGTGAGGTTCGAATGCTGTAACTGTTTGGAACAGCCACAGATAGATATCACCAGCTTCCTTTAACTATTCCGCCTGTTCATGACGTCTCGCACGTTGTCGCGCCAATTGAACGATTACTTCAGCTTGGGGGGGTTTGTGTGCCTTGCTAAGCCGGGGGGCCACACTTAGGTAGATGTCCCCGGCGCTTCCAAGTCCAGTGCTCTGAATGTCCTGGGTCATCTTGGATAACTGGCTGTTCCGAAGTCTGAAGGATTGCCAAGCGTTGGTGCCGCTCGCACCGTCAATGGGTTGTATTTCGGCAGCGGATTCCGGAGCGATTTTGCTACAGCCCACATAAAGGCAGAAAAAATGCCTTGAGCATACAGCAACTTCAATGGGCTGTACGACTCTGTGGCTAGGAGTGAATTGTCTCCATCTGCGTCATCGCGTTGATTGGCGCTGTCGGGATTGGTTGTTTTGGCGTCAGATGTCTCTAGACTGGAGTTGTTGACCTGTTGGTGCACACCACACCACACAATGCCATGTCTCTCTTTCTCTATCTCTTTCATAATGTCCTGGTTTTCACTAGTTTTCAAGATATTCCGGGCTTCACTTGGCATCCACCACTCAAGACTCTGCCCGAGTGTCTGGGTACAAAAGCCCAAGAGCCGCACGCTTCTTTTCGCCGATGGTCCCGTAGCACGCAGCCCTGCATCATCTCTATATTCATCGTCAGAAGACTGATTTTGTTGAGCTTTAGGGTCTCTTTTCTCCAGGTGGTAGACAGCAAACCCACAAAAGAGAGTGTCGCTTCAATATCATCTGAGTCGGCCTTCCATTTCCCGCTGTCTTGCCACTTCAGTCGAAACCTGACGGGCTCGGATTGTTTACCCGAGCCTCCAAACTTAGCGTAGAGGGTCCAGGTAAACTCGGAAGGCCCAGGTTGGAATAGAGTATTCACAGTCATCTCGATGGCTCTGGTAACAACCACGGCTTCCTCGGACGCAACCCCGCGCCAGCCAGCCAATCGACCAAGCTTCTTCCTGAGCTTCATTACCTCATGCGCGGAACGTAGGGACTTGTTGTTTGGATCGGTGTGGAAAGACGTCGTGTTCTTTGTTATGGTGAAGGCAAGCTGCCGGCAGCCGCGCACATCAGATAGTTGTTTGGATCGGAGCCTTGATCTTGTTGTGATCCACGAGAGCCGAATTTTTGTGATCCAGAATCACCTTGTTGCTTCGTCTTATGCGAGGGTTCTTGTCTGGCGCCTTTTGGCCGGTGCTGACAATCCAGTCCCTGAAAGCTTTGCCATTGGCCTTAGTATTTGGTGCTGGTGTAGCTAACCAAGGTGCATCACCAATATCCTCCAAGGTGTTGGCAAACCAATCAAGCTCGAATCCTGGAGTGAGCTCTGTGAAGTAAGAGGGTTTTGCCAGCCCACGACAATCCCACGCTTTGAAGCCTATCATGACGAGGACTACCACGAGCTGGGCAATCGAGGCTGACCAATGCATTCCTCGCAGGCCAACAAACTGGACGATAAATCCACAGAGACTAATAATGGTTCCGAGAACAGCTTTGAGAGGTAGCAGAGCGTCGGGCTCCTCATCATTTAGTCTGCCTGCGTCACCATCCGCTGAATTCATCTTTCCGCCCCTAGTGCGTCGTTGGGACGTCGTAATAAGTGTTCGATCATTCGCTGAGAATATTGCGTAAGACCTAAAACGTTGGTCGCTCACGGTCTGAGCACTCTGTAGCCAAACCATCCGAGCTTTTCTACCAGGTCCTAGCATATATAGGCACGACGTACTATCCAAGCTGTCTAGCTCCTGCCTGCTAAGGGAGCCGAGACGTCAGAGGCCAGAAACAGGAGGCCTGCCAAGTGGCACGGGGCCATGGCCAGTTATCCCGGCCTCCTATCCACAACGTTGGTCCACCCAACGTACCAACAACATTTATCTACTTAGAAACTCGAAAAAATACCCATCGCTTCCAATGTGTATGCGAGGACTGTTTACCGTCCCCAGATGTCCCCCGTCATTTGGCTAGCGCAGATATGCCGGAGGCCAACCAAATTGTTAACAAGCAAACCCAGACCAACATGTTTGCCACAAGCTCACTTCCGATTGAATAAACTTGAATGCAAACAATCCAGGCAGAAATCCGTTTGTAGTTTGAGTCACTCTTCGTTTTCACTGATTGTCCCATGAGAAACTAGTATAAAAGCCACCCTACCTGCTCTACAATTCCTCCTCCTCCTTCACTCTTAAACCCAACCATCCAGCATCACTCTTTTACCTTGATACTACGAACCCAGCCTTGGAGTATGGACTTTTCACCCGAACCAGCCGCCAAAGGTCCTCATCCTGACGTCCAGGCTGCCGCCCTTGAGCCTGGCGATCTCAATCAACCAACTCTAAGCGACGAACCCGGAGACCCGGAACATGGTAGGGACGCTCACAGAATTATCCTAGACTACCTCGGGGAGAATGTAGAAGAGTTTCGCCATCTTCAAGAACTGCGAAAAAAGGTAACCTCAGATCCGCTATCAACTTGCCTCACATGTAGCTGACTGCTCCCCTCTCAGGGCTGGGAAAGCACTGAAGGTGATAGCCACTTCAACAAGCAGCGAAAACAGGCAGACAGCTCGAGCGAAAAAGGCGCGCGGTTCTTTTACGGCATGATGCAGAATATCGCCAAAGACTTGAACCAAGCCACGGGAGCTCTCGATCTTTCTGGCATCACGAACCCGGCGGTTTTGGACAAGTGCATGGCTCCCGGCGGCTTCATCGCGCAGGTGTTGAAGAAGCATCCGGGGGCTCTTGTCAGGGCTATGAGTTTGCCGATCGAGGACGGAGGTCACGAAGTGCGACTGAAGAACAAAAAGGTCCGGGTCGAGTTTCGAGATGTCACGACCTTGGCAGCCGACATGGGTCTTCAAGAGGATCAAGTACCGGACTCTTTTCCCGACACCGCGAGTCTCCAGTTCACCGCCGTCTTCTCAGAGACGGAGAAATACAACCTAGTCGTTTGCGACGGCGCGGTCTTGCGCACCCACAACCGAGCGCCCTGGCGAGAAGCTCACGAAGCAGCTCGTCTGATACTTGTACAACTTGCCCTTGGCCTCGAGTACCTTGAAGTCGGCGGCACAATGGTGATCCTGATGCACAGACTCGACAGCTGGCGCTCCTTCAACCTGATCCACAAGTTCAGCAAGTTTTCCGACGTTCTTCTGTTCAAGCACCCCAAGAACCACAAGATCAGGTCATCCTTCTACCTCGTCGCCAAGAACATACAGGCTGAGAGCGACCTAGCCAAGGAAGCCATCACAGCCTGGAAAGAACTTTACAAAGTTGCCATGCTGGGGACGGACGAGGAGTATCATAAGATGCTCCAGGTGAATAGCAAGGACGTCGAAGTTGCGCTGGAGGATTTTGGGGAGAAATATGTAGACATGGGACGGCATATCTGGAAGACCCAGGCAACTGCTTTAGAGAATGCGTCGTTCATGAGGACTGCAGCCGACGGCCAGGAGGGAGAGGGCAACAAGGATGACAGCTAGAGACAAGGGTGGTCAAAGTACCTTGGCACTGAATGGCCAGTAGCACTAGCTTGCAGAGTGGAGATTTCACAACATAAGCTTATTTTCAGCTCTTGCATCTGATAAGATAATCTTTTCGGTTGCGCGCGGATCACCAAGCGGATCACGCTAGACACCTGATTTTCCGAGATACCACCATAGGAAAAGATCGGCATTTAGGAGTTCCGAGTTCGCACCTGACGTTTTAGTTAAAAGCACGCAGTCAGAACTTAGCCTCTCGCTGCGCACGCTGTTCTGTATTGTTTTGCTTCTACCCATCATGGCGGAATACCGACACTATGCGACTCCTGACCCCCAATGGGTAGACGTAAGTCGAACCATAAGATAGGTGTACGGTGCTACGCTAAACGCAGCCAGTTTCCCAATAATCTACCGCCGGGCACCACACCATCCAAGGGCATGACGAGGGCCCATGATCCCATTACCCCTCAGGAAGGATTAGACATCGAGGAATTCGACGTTCCCGTGCGGGACAACACACCCATCACACTTCGGACCTACCGACAATCTTCTAGCAGGGACGATGCCCTTCCTCTGTTTGTGTACATGCACGGAGGTGGCTTTGTTACTGGCGGTCTTGAGACGGATGATTCAACCTGTCGTGCAATTGCCCTCGAGTTAAACATTGTCGTTGTCAACGTCGAGTATCGACTCGCCCCCGAGCACAAGTTCCCTGTCGGCTTTGAAGACTGCTTTGACATCATTCGCTGGGTAAGTGTATTTAACATTCTACCATCATTAAACAAAGAAAACACCCCTTCTGATATATACTCTAGGCCGCGTCATCAAAAGGCCAGAGCAAGCTCAGCACAGACCTTTCAAAGGGATTCATCATCGGTGGCACTTCAGCCGGCGCCAACTTCACAGCTGGCATCGCCCACTTGGCCCGCGACGAGGGACTCTCCCCAAAGATCACCGGCGTTGTCTTCCTCGCTGGCAGCTTCTGCCATCCTGATGTTCGACCCAAGAAGTACCTGGATCGTATCCTGAGCGTTGACGAAATCAACGATGCTCCCGGTCTTACTAGAAAGTCCATCGACTATTTTGCAGGTACTGTCAACCCCTTGACCTAATTTCATTGCTTGCCTGAAACTATACTAACCATTCTCAAGGGAAATACGGTGCTCCTCCCGAAGATAAGCGCCTTTCGCCTCTTCTATTTGATTCCCACGCCGACATTGCCGAAAAGGCCTACTTTGCCATCTGCGGTTGGGACCCTCGACGAGATGAGGCTATACTACTCGATCAACTCCTCCAAGAAGAAGGACTGTCTAGTAGGAGGCACATTTATCAGGGACTACCACATGGTTTCTGGACGACTTGCCCGGACCTTCCAGTGTCCAAGAAGTGGCTGCAGGATCTGCTCGAGGGGATGCGTTGGATCATAGAATGAGATTGGGCGGAGTGGCCGATAGCACTAAAAGTCACAATAATATGCCACACTGTATACAACTTCTAAAATAGCTTCTTAATATATCAAGGCCATCCAGTTGATGATAACATAGCAGTCCGGCTTTTCCTAAGCGTCGTGCGTGTCATTCGGCTCCGAGAGGATACCTTCTTCAACCACCCTAACCTTAACCTTCATACCCCAAGGCTCATCATCTCCAATCCAGTGTTTCTTCTTGCCAACCTTTTCCACATCCTCAACAGAGTCTTCGATCGTCTCCTTGGTCTTTGCAGGGTCATCCTTGGTCTTTTGAACGGAAATGGTGAGAATCAAACCCTCTTTGTCCTTGTTCTTGCCAAGATTCCAAGACCACTGCGCAGAGAAAACTACACGAGGCTTCGACTTGTGAATCTTGCCGGCCGGATAGAGATTGGTTATCAGGCGTCCTACTCTGCCAAGGTAGGCGGCCCACCAGACTTCCTCGGGGGTCATGAGCTTGCGGAGGGATTCGCGAAAGTCTATCTCGCGAGGCGGCAGTTCACCGCCGTATCTAGACTCGAGCATCAATGCAAGTCTGGCTCGGTCCTGATGCGAGACACCATGGATGGTGGACATGGTCCCCACGCTCGTCGAATACAAGGCAGTTGTCGAAGCCGTCTCCTTGGACATGAACATGTGCAAGTACATAGAGTTGGCGAACGAATCAACCACCGACCCGCCAAACTCCTCCGGGAACTCCTTAGTCTTTGAAGGCTTAGGGATCGCATTCTTGAGTAGTCGCTGAATGTGATGTCGCGAGCCTGGTGCAAAATACCCCGTGGCAACCTCCAAAGGAGCCTCTGCTCGAATTGACGGAGATAGCTGACGGAAAAGAAATCCTTCTCGCACGCCGCCCTGACAGAAATGCGCTTCCTTGATTCCCCAGGGAATAGCCTCGGAGAGGACGTTGACGAGAAATGCAACAGCAGGGACTTGTGACCGTCTTCGGTCCGAAACGCGGAAAATGTCTTTGGCGACCTTGGCGACATTCTCCAGAGTCTTGGTGTCTTCAAACTGCTCTCGCTGGGCGGTGTAGCCGTTGATGATGGAGATGGGGTACTGGCTGCCGTGAGACTGGTTGAGGTAGAGGAGCAGATATCCCCAGCCTCTGAATCCGCCACCCGAGAGGTAAATCCGGTATCCCCCTTCCCTCTCTGCCTTTTCAGACAGCTCTTCCGGAATCTGAAGCCGGCTGTACGCTTCTTTAAAGTTGGCAATCATGTCGTCCTTGAACGCCTTGATAGCCGCGTCGGCCTCTTCCTTCTTCTTGCCGGCGCGCAAATCATGGAGCTTCTTGGTCAGAGCCGCAGCCCCATAGGGAAAGCTGAAGCTCCCTTGAGGACTGATGCGGATTTCGCCGTCCTGGCTGAGCATCCAGGTGATTTGCGTGCTGCCTCCTCCGAGATCCATGACCAGTCCTTCCATGCTGGAGAATCCGCTGGCAATTCCAAGCGCCCCAATCTGGCCTTCTTCCTCCTTGGGGACCAGCCGCACAGTCAGGCCGGTCTTGTCCTTGATGGCGGATACAAACTGGCCGGAGTTGAGAGCCGCGCGCGTTGCCTCGGTGGCGATGACGTGGATGTTGTCCTTGGCGCAGCCAAAGTCGTCGCAAACAACGACAAAGCGGCTCAAGACGGAGCAGACAGAGTCGATGACATGGTCCGGGATGGGGACCTGCTCGCCAGTTTCGGGGTCAAACTGCGAGTCGTAGAGCGAGATGGAAGACCGGTACACACAGACGGTCGGGAGCATGCGGGCCAAAGGCGAGGAGAGGTCGGATATGGAGAGTCGGATGCCGTTGCTGTCCGCGTGTTATTAACAGTGTTGGTAAAAGTCTAGGGGCTCTCTCACCTCCCCATATCGACGACGCCAATCAACTTGCCGCCGTGACCCTGCCATGGAGGGTGTCCGCCCTGAAGATGAGCATTGTGCGGCCAGACGGGCTGTGCCACGTCCTCGTCGTCGCTAATGTCTGCAATGGGATCAATCACTTCATAGTCAGACAAATCCATTATAAGATATTTTCGTTCAAGGTCACTGGCGATGTGAGATGAACGAGTTGACAGTGAACCCTTGTGGCCGCCAGTGACGACGCCAGGGCAGATCCCCCGGTATTTAATGCGCGCGACTTGTTCATAAACCTGCTTAATTTCATGCGATAGCGTCTTTGGATCCGGCTTTGGTCAAGCTACCCCTCAAAACTGGGCCGCTGCCACGTCAAGGGAGCTCCTTGAAACGCCAACGATAAACTACCCAGTAGTTTTACCAACTCATTGGCCAGGTACAGCTGATGGCGCTTGACAATGGTATTGTTTGACGGCAATAGTGGGGCATGTCGTGTGACCTGACCATCTTGTCTTTCAGCTCCTCAAATGAAGGCGATTGAGTGAACAGAAACAACTCTCCATGACCAGAAATCCAGCACAATGTTGAGCGGTAAAGCCAACAATTTCCTCAAAGCACAAATATAAGTTTTGAAGAATCCAAACATCGGGCAGGTGTATTCGAGGAATAGAAAAGACTCTCTCTTCGAGTCTCCTTTGTGCCAGAGATTTGATGGTGCGGTTTACCTCGGGCGGCATCGCCAGTCACGTTCTCTCAACTACACACATAAAGGCCCACGACCTACAGCCCTCAAATGGCATGCTGCTTGGTCTGGGTTGTTGCCTGGAACAGAAGATCTCTACCAGAGACTTCTTTCGAGGCTTCAAGATCCGTGCCTCCAGGTTCCTAGTCTAGACCCTACCTACCTGAGATCAAACTTGCAAGACTAAATCTTCAACTAAACGACCAGTATTCCACCTCCTAGCTTTCTTATACGCTAATCACACACGAGATGAAGTTCAACCATAACCGTATATAGGACATTCCCCAGAGCGACATGCACATGCCATTCGGGAGCCATGTCATTGCCTCTGTCTCCTCCGCCATCCGTCCGGGGCCAATCGCTTTGGCTCTTACTTGGCCGCCTATTCCATTCTGTAATTGTTTGTTTGGACTCAGGTCAGTTGTGCCGACGCGAAGACGAGCCGTTGTGTGCTTACTTCGACACGCTTTCAGTTCCGTCCGGCAACTAAAGGAACTGAACGATAAGCATCTTACCAACACTCACAATGCATGGTTCTTCAGGTTTATCACACCTTAATAAGTTTTTGAGGGTATTTTCTTTGTATACTTATATAGAAGTGAGTGCTTGTCGTGTGTGGGCAGGTCCTTGACCCAGGTCAACACCAAAACTCTTGCAGAACTAGCCAATCGACTGAGTCTGCCCTATGCATTTCTACTATTGTTATTGCTCAGTAATTCTCAAGTGGTTCAGTCAAGTGCGCCTTACTCAAAGCTTCCAATAGCTGCTCCTGAAGATGATCACAACGAAACCCTCACTCTTGTACACCAGGCAGTCAGGGCGCTTGCTTTCCTGAAGCGCCACCCTTGGGAGGAATGCAGCGAGCACCCCTAGCCTCTTCTGAAAGTCTATTGGAATCGCTTCTCGGTTGGAAAACTAATCACGGCCGTGTCTTTACCACCACGATGCGGAGCGCTCAATCCAACGGCTTGGAAGCCATCTCGCACTATTCCCAGGCAGTCACAAATCTTGGAGGATAGCTACAGCGCTCGTCAGGTACCTTGAATAGCGTCAAGAAGACTCCTGGCCTATCTCTCGTGTAATGCCGTAGATGAGGCAGACTAAAAGGTGATCCCAGAGAATGGCAGCCTTGGGATCAGAGGTCGGACTCGGCGGGCCTGGGACGAAATCAGTGCGAACCAATGGGAGCACAGGGTTACTAACCAGAGCCCCCTTGTTCATTTATTTCTGAGTGCTTCACCTGTGAGTGTGAGTTCATGGTACTCACCACCCGGATTCCTGACGAATGCTATGCTGAGTCGAACAGGGAAAATACAACCAGCCAGGAGCCCATCCCAAACGTCAGATCAGCGGACTGTCATGGAACAACCCAACCAAGGTTCAAGAACTATTCGTTCAGCTTGGGATCCCTCTTTCCCGTCCTAAACGCCGTGCAACAGTATGGAGTCCGAGCCAACATGACAGCGCCATCGACTCCAAACCCACGACACCTCGAGGCTATGATGGAGGCTCGCAGCACTGCCCTTGTCAAGCTACAAGTCCGGCATGGTACCACGTAAATGAACCTTGTAGGTTGGTTCTGGTCCCCAGAAAGATGTACATCACGCCATATTGACCGGGTACAATCAGGGACGCCCTTACGGTGAGGGTATCACCATGACCGTAGAGCTGCTATGAGCCACGACTGTAGCAGACTTTTTGGATCCGACGTCCGACTACAAATATCCTGTTCGTTTGGTGGACTACACAAGCGATTCATCAGAAACTTTGACTAAATGACGATCGAGATCCCGGTCAAGCGTGGAACTAATATTGATGCGCTACTCGACGAAAAAGCCTGGGCTCATGCAAACCATCCCTCATTATCGGCAACTCGGCGGCGATTGGGCTGATCAAAGCTGAATAAACATTTTTGAGCATGAATAAAGTCCCAAGATGGCTTTTGCGCGGAGGAAAAGGTTCTGGCAAGGTGAAAGTGTCTTGGGGTTCAGTCGATATGGCGAAGCAGATTCCTGTGTTGGACAACAGGTGCAGCATGAAGCACCTGCTTGGATCCAGATAACCCGTCCGTTATACTTTGACCTTAATATACCTTATTGAGATGAATTGGTGTGAACGTGCAAATTTCTTGACCAGATTACATGTGACCGTCTCATACTCACTTGGGCGGATTATGGACGCAACTCACAATTTGAGCCATGCTGGTTTGCTGGTTTCCTGACTACGCCAAAGCCTCATTCTCCTTGACGACGAGGCTACGGATATCATTTCAAGTTCAAATAATGCAGGCCTGCTTTCGGTTCTGCCCCAGAAGAGTAAATGACAAGCCCTCTAGATCTTCGTACTCAAGCTCCAAAGAGCGATCCTTCATATGAGCGCAAGCATCCAAGCAACACCTCCCACGGTGTCACACAATACCTTGCGTCGGTCTAATCCCCTCAAATCGTACAAAGAAACCCCTCGTGAATGGGTTTGCACTCTAGCTGTGCTTTGCCCAGCTCGCGGCAGTAGCTTTGAGGCTATCCACTAAAATCTCCATCATGAGCGGGGATCTCCAAACTCGACACTCACCACCAACAAAACCCCCCATCAAGACCATCCCCATGCCCTCCAAAATCCTCATCCTCGACGGCGGCCTCGGCACCTCCCTCGAATCCAAATACTCCGTCTCCTTCTCCCGCTCCACGCCCCTCTGGTCCTCCCACCTGCTCCTCTCCGACCCCGCCACCCTGCTCAAGTGCCAGAGCGACTTTGGCGCCGTCCCCGTCGACGTCCTCCTCACAGCGACGTATCAAGTCTCCATCCAGGGCTTCGCCGACACTCGCACTGACGAGTTCCCCAACGGCGTTGGCCGCGAGACTCTCCCGCGCTTTCTTGATGACGCAGTGGGCATCGCACAGCGAGCCGTGGGGGACAATGGGCGCGTTGCGCTGAGCTACGGGCCGTACGGGGCCTGTCTGATTCCGAGCCAAGAGTACAGCGGCAGATACGATGCCGCGCATGATTCGGAGGCGGCGCTGGAAGCATGGCATCGTGAGCGCCTGGGGGTGTTTGCCGAGGTTGCAGGCGTGAGAGATAGAGTGAGCTATGTCGCGCTAGAGACCATCCCCAGAGTCGATGAGATTATCGCCATGCGCAAGGCTCTTTCAGCAACGCCAGCACTCGCTGGTCTGCCGTATTGGACTTCTTGTCTCTCTCCTGGTACAGACCTGACACTTCCCGACGGAAACTCCGTCGAGACCGCAGTCGAGGCCATGTTGGATCGCGACATCTCACCGAGCGTGCCGTGGGCCATCGGCATAAACTGCACCAAGGTGGATAAGCTAGATCGGCTCTTACAAATCTTCGAGTCCACCGTTGCACGTATGATTGAGCAAGGTCGCCTGGACGCATGGCCCGCCCTGGTCTTGTACCCTGATGGCACGAATGGAGAAGTCTACAACACGACGACGCAGAAGTGGGAGGTACCAGACGACGTCAAAGATCAAACCCGCTCATCGTGGGAGTCTCAGCTTGAAAGTGTGGTCAGAGCTACAGAGACCCGGGGGAAGTGGCCTGTCATTCTTGTTGGCGGATGCTGCAGGGCTAGGAGCGAGGATATCAAGAGGCTTCGAGATCGTCTCCTTGGGTGAATTCCAAGCACAAGTACAATATTAACCCCTGGCTGTCTGTTAAAATTAACGTGGGTATCCTTATTCAGCCAAGACGCATCCAAAGACACGCGTTTCCTTATGGCAAATATCCCAAAGCACTTATATCCGCGCTCAACTCCCTCCCCTGCATCATCTCTGCCATCACCTTGCCCGTTCCCAGTGAGAGACTAATCCCCCACGGCCCATGTCCCGTTGCAACAAAGACCCCTCCATCCGGTCCTTTTCTTGTTCGGTACCCCTGTCTTAGATCCTCATCTTGTATCCTCGTGACATACGGCGTCCCCCGTTCCGCCACCGGCCGAAAGCATAGCCCTACCCGGACAACCTCCAGCTCACCATCTGATTTGATCAACCGTCTCGCCGCAGCCTTCAACTCCTGAAGCGGCGCATCCAGGGGTCTAGCGCCCGTAGCCAGCGGCGGTAATGGAATGTTCGAGTTGACGCCGCCCAGCCAAATGTCACCATTAGGCCGGGCATAAATCTCCGGGGAGAAGTAATCCAACCTAGAATACAAAGAGTGATACACGTCTCCAATTTCTCCGGGATTCCGTACAACGAGGGAGTGACCTGCAGAACTCAATACTGGTATCCTAATGGAGGAGCCGGGGAACACTGAATCCAGAACTTGAGGCGTCCAGCAGCCAGCGCAGATCAGGACGCGAGTAGCGGGGATCTCAGACTCGGAAGACGAGTCTAGATAGCCAATGCGGACGTGGGAGAGCTCATCGTGACAATCGGCGCCAACGTTGAGGACAGTCGCGGGATGGTGTATCCGGACACCTACCGCTCTGCACCTTTCTAGGAGGAACTGACAGAGTCTTGATGGATCACTATATTCACATCGTATCAGTATCTAAATGCCTAAACGTAAAGCATATCGTGACTTACAGGACAGCCGTCCCTTCACCATGATCAATCACACTAATCCCATCACCCTTGAGCCGCCTCAACCAGGGCGGACTAATCCCATCCTTGTCCTCACTCCTTTCCGCCACCAAATCCGCACGGCTCCCCCCCTCAAGTAACCAATCCTCCCCGGGAGACCCATCAGCCCTTCTACTCCGAGGCTCATAATCGACGGTCAAAGACTTTGCGTACGCCCACCTCTCACGACCACCATGCCGCTCAGCAAGTTTTCCATGCTCTGCAAAGCTAAGAGCGCCTAAGGACTCAAGGTCCGGTGGAAACCAGTCCTTGGCGAGGAACCCACCGGCGTAACCGGATGCTGAGGCAAAGAGCTTGGCAGACGAGTCGACGAGGTGGATGCTTGAGCCAGGTTGATGCTGGGAGAGGTAGTACGCCGTTGCAACGCCAATAATGCCACTGCCAACAATGACCGTCGAAGCCATGGGGTAAAATATTAAGAATTAGCTATACAAAAGTGGTGAAAAGAAGGATTCCAGGTGACGGATGGCGTTATCAAGCTCTCAGGCTCAAAGCAGCCTATGACGTTTGTGACCACAGGGTAACTGCTTTTCCAAAAATGACCCCGCCATCATCACCCCCCACTCTCTTTTGGGTTGAGCCCGACCACTCAATCAACTCACTCAAAGACTTTGAGAGGCGAGCACACACAACACTACAGCCATGGCGTCCAAAGTCTTTATTGTCACCGGCGCCAGCAAAGGCATTGGCGCCGCCATCGCCCGTTATCTCCTTGGCCAATCGCACAAGGTGGTTGTCACGGCTCGATCGTCGGAACCTCTAGAGGCGCTCAAGAAGTCGTACCCTGATCAGGTCCAGTTCATCGCCGGAGATATTGTTGACCCCGAGGTTTGTGGCCTTATACTGCTCTCGTGAAACGAAGACTGACATGCCTTGAATAGATACCTACCAAGTTGGCAGACCTCGCCGTGTCCTCGTTTGGCAAGATTGACGGCCTTGTCATCAACCACGGCACCTTGACGCCCAAGAGGTTCGCCGATACCACTGTCGAGGAGTGGAAGCAGGTCTACGACATTAATCTCTTCAGCGGCGTTGCCATGGTGAGGGCATCCAGCCAAACATTTATATTCACGCTTCGTAATTACGCTAACACGTATCTAGGCCAAAGCAGCTCTCAACGAGCTTCGCAAGTCCAAGGGCTGCATCGTGTGGGTGTCATCAGGGGCAGCAACGAAATATTACGCGGCCTGGGCAAGCTATGGCTCCTCAAAGGCTGCCTACAACTCCATCTCAGCCCACATTGCTCTTGAGGAACCCGACATCACCAGCGTGGCAATTGCACCAGGCCGGGTCAATACAGGGATGCAAGATGTCCTCAGGTCAGAGGGCAAGGATACCATGGACAAGGCACAGTACGACACCTTCGCAGAGGCCAAGGAGAAGGGCACCTTGCTCAAACCAGAGCAGCCAGGGCATGTCATGGCCAAGTTTGTGGCAGACCCGCTCAAGTCTCTAAGCGGAAAATTCTTTACGTACGTTTCACGACATGCTGTGGTATCGACAGCTAACGGTTATGCAGATGGAACTCACCAGAGGTTGCGGCGTACCAAGAGTAGAGGCTCCTGGAAGGGTATAGACGAGGGTCCTAGATGTCTCAAGCGAATGTTAGCTCGGGTCCTGCAAAAGATGGAAGCAGACAAGACGGAAAATAGACAAATGCAAGTCAGTCGAAAGATGAAAAGCTCTTATTTTGCTCCACATTGGGATTCGGATTTAGCATGGAATGTAAGTTTCTTCATCACAGCATTTGATGCAGGTATAAACGGAAAAGAAATTGTAGCCTTACCTGAAGCTCAGCTGTCCGGCATAGAACCGTCGAGAATCTTGCCTTGAGGCAATAGCTTGTCTCCTGTTAGTTGGCACCCTCCAACGCGTCGTTCAAGGAAGTTGTGTGGTCGAATGCGCTCAGGCTATCGAATGTTTCCGTCATGAGACGTCGGTATTTGATAGTACCAGATAGCAAAAGGCATCACGGCAGGTCGAGGGGAAAAGAGGCGCTGCTCGAAGGGATCTTACAGCATGTGATAAAGACGATGGGAGGCCTAGACTTTGTTCTTGGTCAGCTCTTGTCCACGTTTGCAAAGCTCAAGCATCATGAAAAACAGGGGAATCGGGTCGATCAGATATGTCTGTTTGGCACAAGACGATGTCAATCAGCATAGAGGCTTGTCGGACCTCCTAAGACTGGGGCGACAACATGTCTCTTCATGCGATGTGGTGGTTGTGTGGACGGGAGCAGGATGCGAGACTTACCCAAAGAATTGGCGACTGAACTCGTTGACAAGAAGTCAAAGCAAACGACATTTGGAGATAGCAAGCCGGCAAGGCACAATAACCATTGTTGCGGTTGTGACCTTGCCGAGGGATGTGGTCTCTGCATAGAGAGAAAGAGAGGGAGAAAAAGATGATGAAGAGAAAGGAAATTTTCGAGAGTGGAAATTTCGGCCGAACAAAATGCACATGCGCAAAGCTTGGTCCGTGCGCAGCGACGCGAAAAGTCGAGTCCCAAGG